>OZ012739.1:604152351-604287351 GCA_963859935.3 Lathyrus sativus | reverse complement strand
CCATGCTTGGAAGATAGTTCAACAAACTGGCCAAAAGGATAGATGTTAAGTCTAAACCTTATTTCAAAAGCTTGCCTGCTGACAAAGAAAAAACTGAAGATAAAGCCAGCCAAAGCAGAGGAGTACAGTGCCATGAGTGTGAGGGATATGGACATGTTAGAAAGGAATGTCCCACATACCTCAAAAAGAAGGGAAAAGGTCTAACAGTCACTTGGTCTGATGAAGATTCTGACAGTGGATCAAAAGGAGAATCATCCAAACATGTTACTGTTCTCAACAGTGTGTGTGTATCTGATGGTGACTTAAGTGAAGAGGAGCTAACTTATGATGAACTAGCTGAATCATATAAGAAGTTATCCATTAGAAGCACAAAATTGTACCAGCAAGGAGAGCATCAAAAGAAGCTCATCAAAGAGCTAGAAGCTGAAAAGAGGGAGCATCTAGTTACTATAAACTCACTCCAAGGAGAGGTAAAGGAGTTGAAAGGAGAAAAGGAGCAAATGACAAAATCCATAAGGATGCTCAACTCTGGAACTGACACCCTAGAGGAGATTCTGCAGAGTGGTCAGACTGCAGGAAATAGGTCTGGTCTAGGATTTATTGAAAATCAAAATCCTGTCTTGAAACTCAAGAGGTTGCAGCCTGAGATTCAAAAGTTACAAAGGATGTCACAGTCAAAGTCACAACATCCTCCACACAGAAATTATAATCAAGTCAAGAGACAATTCCAAAGGCATAGATGTTACAACTGTGGAAAACTTGGGCATATTCGAGTTGTGTGCTTCTGGCTGCATGGATTCCCTGGCCAAAGCAAGACCAACCAAGGTAAGTATGGAAAAATACAACATTATAATACACATGGAAAAAGACAAGTTCATGCCAAGCCTGGCAAGAGGCAGAATCAGGCTAAGAAAGAAGTGCATAACAAGCAAAATCAATGGATTTCCAAGACTGTTGCACTAGCAGTACACACTTTTCCAAGGATGCCTACCAATGAAGATGGGTACTTTGACAGTGGCTGCTCCAGGCATATGACTGGAATTGAGGATCTGTTGATCAAACTCAAACCTCATTCATCTAGTCATATAACCTTTAGGGATGGAACTAGAGGAAAAATCACAGGTGCTGGACAACTTGATAGTCCTAAAGCTCCAAAATTGAAGGATGTCCTGTTAGTGAAAGGATTAACTGTCAACCTAATAAGCATAAGTCAGCTATGTGATCAAGGTTTGAAAGTCCACTTCTCCAAAGACAAGTGTGTGGTTATCAATGAAGAGGGTAAGGAAGAAATGAGGGGATCTGGATCCAAGAATAACTATTACCTATGGGAGCCCAACAGTAACATAAATGGACTGGTAAATGAAGAAAAGGATCACCTAGGGCTAGAGAAAAGAACCAGGTTAAAATCATCAGGAAAAGGATCCTCAAAATATGCTTCAGAAAGAAGGACAGGTTGTAAGAAAAGTCAGGTGGGAAGGCTAGACAAGAAGGGATACCCAAAGACTGGTCATCAGGTAAAGCTAGATATGCTATATTGGAACCTGATGGAGTCCATGGAAACTACCCTGCAGAAAAGAAGCAACATTACTCCTGATGTCACGACCTTGTTCTGTGACATCCAGCGCACCATTCAAACAACTCCTGGTGAGTTCAAAGGAGGCATGTTCAGGGGTCACTCGTGTACAGGACAAGGGATTGGTGCTATACCAGATAAGGATGCAATGAATAGGACTGAAATTGGTGCATGTAGAGTCAAGGCCCATAAAAATGAGTTACAGAAATTAAGGCCTTTAAGTAAGGGTGAGTTATAGCAATTAATGGGAATAGGAGATTATAATTTAAAATTTAATCATTTACTGATTGGTCAAAACATTAAGTTCCCTCCTCATTTGCTATATCACCTAGTGAGCCCCTCCATCTCAACCTTCTACTCAACTTGGTCCACTATCGAACTGTTCATCTTCCCTACAGACTCCAACAAACGGAAACCCTTGTTCACACGATCAACATCCTGTACAATGTCTCAACATTCGCCAAAAACCTCTCCCTCCAAGAACATGCCCACCAATGAGTCTGAGATAGGAACTGAGTCAAGCAATCCTGACTCAGTGTTTGAAATAGCACCCCTGCGCATGATAACTCCAGAAAGGGTTCTAGTAAAAAATCCAAGGAGCCAACATGAAAGAAGGTCTAAGGACCTCGTCTCAGGTAACACTTCTACTCCGGCAACCTCTGATGTGAATGATGATAGAGCCAAAAACACGCACAACATCATTGCTGGCATGGTGGCTAGGGCTCTGAACATCCCTATTGCACCCAGCAATGAGTGGTTTGGTCCAACTGTGCATGATCAAAGGGATATTATGCCCAATGTTGGAACCTTGAAAGGCCATACTTCAGAAAAGAAAAACAAGGGTATAGACTCGGATGGTGGAGGTGATGAAGTACAAGACACCAAGAAAGCTGAGTTGGTGGACCTTGATGAATACTCTGATAACGAGTTAATTGCAAACACCAATCCAGGCATAGCTAAAAGGCTTATGACAAGGAAAGATAAGAAGATGGCTGAACAAGTTCTCCTCAAGAAAAAGGCAGTTGAACAGGTTGTTGAGCAAAACAACCTCACAGAGAAGAAGATGGCTGAACATGACACTCCCTTAAGGAAGGCTAGGACTAAAAGAAGGCCAGTTGGACCTCCCAAATCCTGGAGCAAAGTGGTCACCAAGAAAATAAAGGATGACTTTGGTACTGAATCAAAGACTGAGTCTGATGTTGCTGAAGATGTCACTAACATTCAAACCAAGAAGAAACCCTCCAAGAGCAAACTGGCTGAACAGGTCCCTGAAGTCCTAATTGACAATATTTCATTTCATTACCCCTCGTGTGTCAGTAGGTGGAGTATATGGTTCAGAAAAGGCTGGCAGTGGAAAGGGAGCTGGGACAAAATATGCTTGAAAGTAAGGAAATCATGAGACTCATTAATGATGCAGGACTAATGAAAACAGTTAGTGACTTCTCTACATGCTATGAGCTACTTGTCAAGGAATTCATAGTTAATCTCTCAGAGGAATGCACTGACAGGAAATCTAAAGAGTTTGGCAAGGTGCATGTAAGAGGGGAGTGTGTTAGTTTCACTCCATCAACAATCAATAAATATCTGGGAAGATCAGATAGAGCTCGTCCTGATGTAAATGGTTCAGAAAACACAATATGCCAAGTGATAACAGGCAACCAGGTACAAAGATGGCCATCCAAAAGAAAGCTAGTTGCCAGCAAATTGAGTATCAAATATGCTATGTTGCATAAGATTGGAGTAGCAAATTGGGTGCCCACAAACCATAAATCTACAGTGGCAACTGGACTTGGTAAAATCATCTATGTTATTGGGACCAAGGCCAAACTTGATTTTGGAACATATGTGTTTGATCAAACTATGAAGCATGCGGGAAGCTATAGTATCAAGGGTCCCATTGCATTCCCTTCCCTCATATGTGGCATCATTTTGAAACAGTTTCCCAACATTCTCAAAAGGAATGGTGATGTGAGCAAACGAGAAAGCCCCTTGTCATTTCATCCAAAGCTGTTTCTTGGCAACCATGTCCCTGACCTTGTTGCAACATCAGCTGAGACATCACAGTCCACATCAACAAAAGCTGAAGTGATTATCAAGCTAAAAGAAACATGTCAAGAGATGGATGTGAGGAAAAGAACCCTTGAAGCACTAACCAGGGCCCTTGAGCAAAGTGACAAGGCTGAGTTCACTGATGAGGACAGGCAAAACGATGGTGCAGAAGAGAGTGATCATCAGGAAGTTGATTCAGAGGAAGAAAGAGAGAACAATGATGAAGATGAATCCCCTGAGGCTGAGGAGACGAGTGATGGAGAATCTGACAAAGGTAGGTCCAGTTCTGCATCTAAAGAAGAAGGATGACATGTGCTGATAAAATGTTGTGAAGCTCGTACTAATTGAGCTGGTTGTGTGAACTGTTGTATTATGTTTTGAATTATGTTGGGTAGACCTCGTTGACAACAAGAATTGCACTGGTTGTGTAGGGCTCTCTATGAGCAGTTTTGTAATGTAACCTCATACTTATGTATTGGTACAATTTATGGTATATGCTATGTGTTAGTTGGATCTCAATTTATGGCTAAAAGGGGGAGAGAGTGTTAGATAACAACATTAGCAGGTACAGCAGATGGAAGAATTGGATAATAACTCTACGAGTACCACAGGTTATATGGTAGTGGTAGTAACAGCAGGTGGAAGAACAAGACAGCCATGAGCTGTGCTTAAGCATATGCACCATGGTGCTTATGATATTAGGATGTACAGGGGTAACTGCAGGTGCTGCTAATGAGATGTGTGTGTGTGTGATAATAGCTGTTTGGACTGTTACTGATATGTTGTGTATGCCATGTATGCTAGAACTAGGAACTATGTGCAGGAGCAGAATAAAAGCATATTGTATCCCTTAGCATAGTGCCTCCCTTCAGGGGGAGTAGCACAACTGTGTGACTTCAGAATGTTATCCTGAAGGTCATAACATCCAGAGCAGGCTGGATTCATATGTGTGACTGCATGTTGTTTGCAGGCGAAGTGTTCAATTGATGTGCATCAGTTGAGGGGGAGTAACTCTGTGTGTTACTCACTCAGCAAAGAGTGACACTTGTAGTGATAACTAATAGGTGGCTAACAAAGTGAGTGTTAACAGGGCTAAAAGCCAACTGTGAGGAGTCTGAGAGCTTGAGCAGCAAGTGACTTACCTACATGACAGGACCTATGTTAAGTCTTCTGATGTGTGTAAATCTCTGGTGTAAGTACAGAGTGTTAGCCAAAAATTTGCCAAAGGGGGAGTTTGTAAGTGCTCTTGATTGGCTGCATTTTGTGGCAAAATATTAGTGCATGTATGAATGTCATGTCTGATATTGATACATTCATAATATCGACTGTGCAGGGTATGTTTACTAAGCTAACTATAAGTTAAGCTGGATATCATACTCAATGTTATGACATAAGTCGTATGACATCAAGCGGAGATTTGTTATTCTGGTAGCTAGAACTCAGGAAACAAATTAGAAGCTCAAGCTGGAATGCAGGAGACATTTTAGACGCCCTAGGGGAACTAATACGTACCTGATTAAAGTGGCAAACATGCAGAATACTGAAGAGAGGTTTTATGATGGATAAAACCTAATGTTTGTGCCCAGGCCCAAGGACTGATCCGCTGCTATAAATAACAAGAGAAGCAATCCTAGAAGGCAGCAGTTGGAGACAGAGAAGTAGAGAAATCACCATAGTGGTTTAGAAGTGAAGAGGCTGTTCTTCACGATTGTGTCTTAGGAACACTTGTAATCCAAGCAACAGTTGATTGCATTGGTTAGGTAGTTTCTAGGCTGTGTACCACTCGAAGTTGTTAAGCAAGAGTGGGTGTCATTTGATCAAAGCTTTGAAGCAAGATCAAGGTGTGTGCAGTTGAAGTGTCTCTTCATTCTACTGTTTAATCTGAAAGTGTTTTTGGATATCACTGTTGTGTGATTGTAGGGAGTGGGTGGGTATACATCGGGTCTGGGTCCGATGTAAAGCCAAGCGATGTAGTAAATCAAAGACATTTTACACCGGGTCATAGACCGATGTAAAAAATACATCTACTACATCGGTTGACAGTTAAGACTGATGTGAAATATATTATTATTAATTTTTTTTTATAAAAAAAAAGCACTTTTTAAATCGGTTGTTATTCGGAACCGATGTAAAATGTGTCATAGGTGATTTTTTTTACCACGGTTGGTCAGTAGAACTGATGTAAAAGGTGTCATAGGTGTGTTTTTTTACATCGGTTGCCTTTTTGACCCGATGTAAAAGGTGTCATAGGTATGTTTTTTTATATCAGTTTCCTTTTTGACCCGATGTAAAAGGTGTGCTACGTGTCTTCAAAATTTATGTTTTTACATCGGTTTTTAGGCACACCCACCCGATGTAAAATGTAGGTTGTTTTTCTTAAATATTTAGACTAATTTTTATCCGAATCGATATGGAATCCCTGTAATTTTTTTGGTACCTAATTTTTCATATTTTTCCAACATCACACATACCAAATTTTAGTCCCTATTTGGTATGCAATTTTTTATATTTTTTCAACTAACCTTTTAGTTTCATTGAACCAAATAGCTAGGATACACATATTCTTCAACATGAACAAATTGATTTACAAAAGTACTAATCTTGTATACATACAATTGTTCAATCCACAAGAAATTGATTTACAAAAGTACAAATCTAGTACACATATTCTTCAATATTCAACCATTTATAAGTCCTTTACCACACTTGAATACTAACATGCAATCCACAAGAAATCTGTTGTAGCTAGCTTCGGTAGAGAACACCAAAATCACATTTGCTGACAATAAATAATAATAACAATAAACATCAGCAGACAATACCAAAATCAAGAAACTCAAATCAGGTATACATAGACAATTCTATATATCTCACCATATAAAGCTTAATTTTTATATAACTCAAAGAAACATTTTGCCCAACGGAGTCGCAAATCATACAAATCATCTTGTGTTAATTTTGTTGGATCATCAAATACCTACAATATGTAAATAGCAATATAAAGTTATTCTTTGAAAATTCACCTTAAGTTGCAAATGCAAAGTAAATAACAAAGTAAAGTTATTTTTATTTACCTGCAACCAAGACTCGGTTATGTTGGCAGAGACAATATCCAACATATTTTTCATAACATAGTATCCACAGTCAATAGAGTTATGTTGTCGCCTTGTCTAAAATAAATGACACAATTAGTGAATACTTATGATAAAATTAAATATAAAATTATAATTTACATGATGCTTACTTTGGGTTGGAGCCATGTAGCCTTTTTTCTATTTCCATTTGCCATTTGATAAACCCCGAAAGCACTAATTCAGAAAAAAAATCCATATAGAGCAACATAAAATATGAAATTACTTTTGTAAAATTTTATGTATATGAGATATAACATATACTATAACAAAATTCACATAAAATATAAACTTACTTTGTAACAATTTTCTTCATGGTTGGATTAAGTTCCCGATGAAGTGAACAAAAGACGACCACAATATTGTCTCTTGGACAAATGACTATTAATTTCCAATGGTCTCTGTACGTGTGCGTGGAAACACAAAAAACACATCAAATATCTATGTTATCAAAAATAAAAAATAAAAAACACAATTTCATACAAACTTACCCATGAATAAATGGTAGTAAGTGACACACTCTGTTTTCGTCACGTAACTTATCTTGTATGTATTTTTTAACCTTTGCTTCATTTTTTTGCATATTATCAACATACACACACCTAGCAGGGTCCATAAATCCATATACTTCCGATGTGGAATTATCAATACATACACGATGAATATACCTGAATAATTTTAAAATAAATATTAGAGTCAAAGTGATGAGAGATATAACATATTAATATGTATTAATAGTAATAAAAAAAAAAAGAAAATGTACTTACGTGGACCAAACTTGCAGAATAGACACGTCAAGCCATTGAAAATGTTATATTGTGTAGAAAAAGAAATGGGTATAATAGGAGAAGAAAAAGTTGGAAAAAAAATGAATCTTGGATAGTTGAAAGAGTGTTTCCTGGTTATGTTTATGAGAGGGTTGTTAATTTGTGAGAGAATGAAATATGAGATGGAGATGTGGTAGTATTGAGTATGAGAGAAAAAATATCAAGCGGTGTTTGTATGAAAAACAAGGTGGTGGTTATGGCGGTCAAATGGTATATTATTTGTGTTATTTCTATGACTTATGTGAAGAAAATGGAACATAAACATACACTTGGATAGTACTTACTAAAAAAAACATTGCAACTTAAAAGAAAAGAACACCTAATATAAGAGGATTAACCTTCCAGTACATACCGTAAGCAAATATTCAGAGAATATTTTCCTACAGCTCCCATAGCATCAAAGCTATCATAGACTTCATCATATGAGGTGAAAAATTCTTGCTCATGAGTTTGGAAGAAAATGGTGGAATGATTTATGAATAGTGTATGTGGGAGAAAAGAAGAAGTGTATTTTATGTTCTTTTCTTTTTCTATTTCAACAGTCCAGAGAGAGTGTTATGTTAAAGTGTGTATGTGTTGTCATGTGAGAAAATGTGGTTTTTAAGGTTATGTCTTTTAGCAGAAAAAATGAAAGAAAGGTGAGGTTATGCGTATGGTATACAAGTGTAAGTGTACAATGCAGTTAGTATTTCACAAAAGAGTGGTCACTTTTATATAAACACTTCAAAATGAAAAAAATAATTGTATCGAATATTATAACCTTTATATGTATGTATATACATAACTAATGTACATGTGAAAGATCCAAAGTAATTTTACTGCATGAAATGTTATTCCTCCCAGATCTAGTTGAAATGTTCGTTTGTCTCTATGTGAGTCCCAGTGTCAATCCTAGTTTGTATGTATATTATAGGTTTGTCTTTATGTGAGTCCCAGTATCAAACCTATGATATACATGTATGATTACGAGTATCAATCCTATTTTGAATAAACATATTTATTTTTTGTATTTTATAAATTGGGGATTAAAAATAAGTAGCAGTACACGATAAACATATTTGGTTTTTGTATTCTCGTGTCAGTACATGGCTAACTAATTCATCAACATTATGTAAATATGATGAGAGAAAATAATTAATCAGAGAAAATATGATGAGAAACTTACGTAAAAGGGATTTACCTCATCTTCCGCGAAGGGATTGGTGGCGGCGGAAAAAAAAGAAGAAGAATGACGGACGGTGGCGGCGGAAGAATGGTAGACGGTGGCGGCAGAGGAAGAAGAAAAACAATGATGGTGGAAGCGAAGAAGAAGAAAAATGGAGATGGAGACGGGGAAGCGAAAAAGAAGAACGATAAGAGAATTTTGAGAGTTGGAGAATCTTAAGTTTTCAGATAGGGTTTTGGGATTTTCAGAAACATTTTTATCGGTTGGCAAATAGGCCTGATGTAAAAGGTTTAATCAGTTTTATTTAAATTTTTATTTAGAATCTTATTACATCAGTTGGGCTAATTGGCCTGATGTAAAAGGTTTAATAAATCTTATTTAATTTTTTATTGAGAAACTTATTACATCAGTTGGGCAAAATGACCCGATGTAAAACGTTTAATCCATTTATTTTTTTATTGAAAAACTTTTTACATCAGTTGGGCAAAATGACCCGATGTAAAACGTTTAATCTATTTATTTTTTTATTGAAAAACTTTTTACATCGGTTGGGATAAACAACCCGATGTAAAATGACTTAATCTATATTTTTTTATTAATATGAAGAAGCATCTCATAATATCTGTATTTTTTATACAATTTCATAATTAGTGCATGTGATCACATTTTATATGAATTTTAAAAAAATATAATCTAGATGATATATACTTAAGAATTGAAATTTTTGTTTAATCCTTTTATGTTACAAAATTAAAATATCATGCAATTATTATGAGTTAAATATAAATCACTTAAAAAATTTTCAATTAAAATGAATTAATCTATTTTATTTATTTATTTATTGAGGACTTTTACATCCATTTATTTATTTTATTGAAAAACTTTTTACATCAGTTGGGATAAACAACCCGATGTAAAATGACTTAATCTATATTTTTTATTAATATGAAGAAGCATCTCATAATATCTGTATTTTTTATACAATTTCATAATTAGTGCATGTGATCATATTTTATATGAATTTTAAAAAAATATAATCTAGATGATATATACTAAAGAATTGAAATTTTTGTTTAATCCTTTTATGTTACAAAATTAAAATATCATGCAATTATTATCAGTTAAAATATAAATCACTTAAAAAAATTTCAATTAAAATGACTTAATCTATTTTATTTATTTATTTATTGAGGACTTTTACATCCATTTATTTTTTTATTGAAAAACTTTTTACATCGGTTGGGATAAACAACCCGATGTAAAATGACTTAATCTATATTTTTTATTAATATGAAGAAGCATCTCATAATATCTGTATTTTTTATACAATTTCATAATTAGTGCATGTGATCACATTTTATATGAATTTTAAGCAAATATAATCTAGATGATATATACTAAAGAATTGAAATTTTTGTTTAATCCTTTTATGTTACAAAATTAAAATATCATGCAATTATTATGTGTTATATATAAATCACTTAAAAAAGTTTCAATTAAAATGACTTAATCTATTTGATTTATTTATTTATTGAGGACTTTTACATCTGTTGGGGTAAACGGCCTGATGTAAAATTTTTTATAACAATTTTTTTTATTATGAGTAGCATCACCAGTATCTTTTATTTATTATTTATTATTTTAATTAAGAACAACCTATGATATACATGTACGAGTATCAATCCTATTTTGAATAAACATAGAGAAACTATAGAGAAAATAATTAATTAGAGAAAATACGATGAGAAACTTACGGAAAAGGGATTCACCTCATCTTCGACGAAGGGATGGGTGGTGACAGAAAAAAAAAGAAGAATGACGGACGGTGGCGGCGGAGGAAGAAGAATGGTAGACGGTGGCGACAGAGGAAGAAGAAAAACAATGATGGTGGAAGCGAAGAAGAAGAAAAATGGAGACGAAGACGATGGAAGCGAAGCAGAAGAATGATAAGAGATTTTTGGGAGTTGGAGAATCTTAAGTTTTCAGATAGGGTTTTGGGATTTTAAGAAACATTTTACATCGGTTGGGCAAATAGGCCTGATGTAAAATATTTAATCAATTTTATTTAAATTTTTATTTAGAATCTTATTACATCAGTTGGGCAAATTGGTCTGATGTAAACTCTTAATCTATTTTATTTATTTATTGAGGACTTTTACATCGGTTGGGATAAACAACCCGATGTAAAATCCTTTATAACAAAATTTCTTATTATTTACGACACTGCCACCGCATTATTTTTTACATCAGATGGGGTACATGGCCCGATGTAAAATGTTTCACCCATTTTATTTATTTTTTATTGAGAACTTTTTACATCGGTTGGGATAAATGGCCCGATGTAAAATCCTTTATAAAAAAATTTCTTATTATTTTTTACATTGTCACCGCGTTATTTTTTACATCAGTGGAAATATATGTCTGATGTAAAATCTTTAAATCAAATATTTCTCACATCATATTGTTTATAAATCTGATGTAAAATCCTTTAACAAATATTTTTCACATCATATATCTAAAAATCTGATGTAAAATCATTTAACCAAATGTCTTATTTTTAGTAGTGGTATACTCAGGTCTAGAGTGTCTCTAGGTTAAATTGTCATTGGGTAGGTCTTAAGTGAGGAGTGCAAACTGGAGGTTTGACTCTGAATTAATTCTACTGATAGTGAAATTTCTCCCTGGCTTGGTAGCCCCCAGATGCAAGTGTGTTGCACTGAACTGGGTCAACAACCAACTGTGTTATTTACTGCTTTATAATTACTGCATAATAGTAGCTCTGTAGTGAATGTCACAGTGGATGTTATAACTTCTGTTAGAACATCCATCGTGGGCTGGCCAGAATTTTCAACAACCCTTCATATTGGCTCCATAACCATTTACTGCATTTTGGGGATGAAACGCCTCAAAATATGAAGGCGTTCTTATGTTCCGGTAGGCGTTGTCTATTATGAGTTTATTTGTGAAGATAATGATTAACGTCATCAGGAAGCTTAAGGTCTCATTTTCCCTATCACACTATTTTCGTGTCTTTGTCAATAGATAAAAACTTACAACCATGAGTACAAGCCCTTAAATGTTCCTCTATCCGCAATCTAATCTCTTTATTAGTGGGGTCTACAACATTTAATATAAGTTTGGGCGTCTGCTCATCTATTGGGTTCTCTACATATTCTGAGTTTGGCATGTGAAGTCTTAAAAAGGAAACCCGTTGTTTTAAGTGAGACAAACTTCCCTCACTTTAGAAATATTCATTTTTGAGTTTCTCACCTCAATAGCCTTCCTAACCTCAACAATTTTTATGAATTAGTTTCTTACATCTAAAGATGACACTTATAAATTCACTGGATTTATTACTTTTGCCTCGGCTTGAGACGATGCATCATTACGTTTATCGTTACTCCTTAAATCTATATATGAATTAAATCTTTAGGTTTCCTAGGTTAGCCATGCTTAAAAAGGCTAATAAATAATAGAGAAAGGAAAAGATGAGAGATAGGTACCTTGAATATTTTGCTGGTTTTGAAGAATAGAGAACAAGCAACAAAGAGAAAGTTGTTGTGAACCCATAAAGTTGTAGACTCTGAAGATTGAAGATTAAATCCAAAAACAATGAAGATTTTAAAGTCCATAAGACTATATTGTTTCTCGCCAAAATCACAAAGAAAGGAAAAAGTTCAATATGACTCAAAAGCAGAAGAAAATAAAGAAGGAAAAACCAATTTCTCTCTCTCTCTCTCTCTCATTCAATTTATAGACATAAAGAGCACCAAGATCAAAGACAGTAAAGCCAATGAGAACCAAAATCCATGATCAATGGTTAGGAATAGACCATGACTTCATACAGACACTCAAGTTCACTTAAGTACTCTAAGTGTGTCGCCTCCCTACCCTAGACGCGTGAAGGCACATGGTGGATTTTCCCAGAATGACGTTTTTATGTCACAATTGACATTAAATGCGTATATGTGAGGGAAAATTCACATATACCATACATACTTGGGTTTCGATGATGTTAAAATGCAATCTATGGAAGAATCGGTTTTTCGGCTCTACCACCATAAGGCAAACGCGCATCATACCTCTCAAATACCTCTCTTGAGTGAATGCCATGTCTATCTACTTACCATATTGAGTCCAATATATGTGGAATATCATTGGTTTTGTCTAGAAGCACAAAATCCAAAAAAATAAGTATTTTTGCAAATCTACAGGTTTTGAGTCGACCACAGGTCGACGCATGGAAGAGTGCAAATTCCCATGGGTCGGCGCATGTTGACCTATGGTCAACGCATGCTGTTAAGATTTTGGATCTGTCTAAAATTGAAGGTTATGTGTCGACGCATAGTCCTGCTATGGTCGACCGTTCGCTCGTTTCTGCAGTTTCTGAAGACTTTCCACTTTGTCTGAAAAGTGGTTAAGTCTGTTGGTTTTTGGGTTACTATAAATAGAAGTTTTTGTTCGTTTCTTCAACAACAATTGAAACATTAAGTCAATTGCACAAGAACAAGAAAAGTGAAATAGGTGCCCTAGTTCTCTTCATCTTCATCCTTAACATTTCACAACACAACAATTACACACAATAATTCTTGTTGTGCATTGTGGTCTGTGCAAGGTGATAACGTCCGAAGCCGACGATTGGAAATCCGGTTCGGGTTGAGTTTGGGGTAGGTTTTTCTTGAATAAAACCTTGAAGGTTTTTCCCTCCAAGATTCGTCAAATTTGGGGGGGGGGGGTTGTTACGAATCGTCTCTACAATATTCAGCTGAGCGAAGGTGATTGAGGAACGGTGGGGTCAATCAATCTAGTAACGACAACTGGTGAATTACGTAGGAGAGATTCGGGTTCGATTTGTTGGTGTTTGAGATCAACCGGACTGGGGTTTGAAGAATGCAAGGTTATTCAACAAAGGGGCTGTAATCGGAGGTCTATCCACAAGAATCAAAGGTCTTGATTCAACTTGAATCAAGGAACAAGGAGAGAAAGCATCATCAACAACCAGAGATTTTGTTTGTATATTTTGCTTGTCTATCCTTGTATAAACGTTTCAAATCAACAGGTGATATCTATATTATATCAAGCTCAATTCTAGTTTTAGAATTGAGGGCATACGTACCCCGAAGCGAAGACGGCGGGGGAACTGCCTCAACAAATCTTTGTCTCCTTTATTTTTCAGCACTTTCATTTTTGCTTGATAATTGAGGAATTTTAGTACAAACAATTGTATCAAAATCAGTATTGAATTGAGTAAGTGCTGAACATTGTTTTTAACTCTAGTACAATAGTTTTCTATACAAGGAAGCTAAGAGCTACTTACGCAAGTCAAAACTCACTTGGAGTGTTTCGCACACCAAGTGTTTGATAAATTGCTTGAACCAGAATTATCTTTTGCTGTCCATATAATTTGTTAATATTGTGTGGCATTGGTACTAGTCTTACCAATTAGTGATAAAATCAATTGATAATGTGACTAGTGTGGTGATTCTATTTGCTCATTATCATTTCCATAAAGCTAGACGCATATCCGGTCTTCTAATAACTGTTCGTTATAGACGATATTTTTCCACGACCACTTCCGCAAATCAAATATTTTAAAAACCAATTTTCAATTGGTAGCGCCGCCTGATTTTTTAATTGGTATCTATTCAACCCCCCTTCTAGATCTGTGCCATTGTCTAGCATCGTCTAACAAACCTAAAGGGGCTTATAATAGAGCTCCCGTTTTTAATGGAGAGAATTACAGTTATTGGAAGGACTGTATGCGGGTGCACTTAATTCCATAGATAGAAAAGTATGGATCGTTATACTCAATGGTCCAATAGAAATAAATATGACCAATGCGAATAATGAGATTGTGTTTAAGCCCGAAGCATAATGGACTGATGATGATGAAAAGAAATATAACTATGATTGGAAAGCCAAGAATATTTTGATCTCCTCATTAGGAGTTGATGAATATTATCGGGATTATTATTGTCTTACAGCAAAAGCTATGTGGGATTCATTGCAATTCTCCCATGAGGGGACTAATGATGTTAAGCTAGCTAGAATCAACACACTAACATAAGAGTTTGATCTCTTTTACATGGAGCAAGGGAAAACCATTGCGGACATGCAAAAGAGATTTACTCATCTCATCAATAGATTGCATTCACTAGGTAGGCCAGTGGCCAATGATGTTGCTACTAACTAAATTTTGAGATGTCTTAATAGGGAATGGCAGCCGAAGGTAACCGCCATCAAGGAAGCAAACGACCTCACTGTTTTGGATCTAACAACATTATTTGGAAAGTTGCAAGAGCACGAACAAGTGCTCCTAATCCTAGAGCAACATGAAAAGAAAGAAAAGAAGGACAAAACCAAGATAGTTGAAAAGAAATCTATTGCTCTCAAGACTTCCTCCTCAAAGTCTAAATCTAAGGAGCATAGTGATTATACGTCAAGTGACGAAGAAGAAGATGACAAGAGTGAGAACATGGGGCTGTTCGTAAAGCGTTACAACCGCTATGTGAGAAAGAATGACATCCAACACTCCGAGAAGAACCTTGTCAACTTCCGAAAGCAATCTAGGTACTCGAGAAATGATGACACCAAGGGGAATAAAACAAGAGGGTCATGTTACACCTGCGGAAAGACCAGACACTATAAACCGGATTGTCCTTTAAATAAAAAGGGCAAAGAAAAAGAATCAAATAAATCACACAAGAAGCAATCAAAGCTGAGGAGAGCATATATAGCTTCGGAAAGCGATAGTGACTCCTTCGAGGATGAAAGCTCAAGTGGTGAAGAGGAATCTGTGAATTTGTGTCTTTCCGCTCACCAAAAGAACAAGAAAAAATAGGTACGACATGCTAAATATGAAAATTCCTCTAACATGTCTCATTTTGAATTACAAGTTGCATTTAATACTTTGCATTGTGAAGCTAAATAAGCTTTTAAAAGGATTGCCTCAAATAAACAAAATTTTGTTCACTTAGAACAAAAGATCCATGATTCCGAAAGAAAACTCGAGGCACTTAAAGCTTCCATAGTGGAAAGTACTAAAGTAGGTTGTGAGGATCTTAGAAGTAGAGTAATTAACTTTGGGTGTGACACTTATTACATTTGGCAAAATGAAGTTAGAACCTTAAATTCCAAACTTAACAAGGCTCGTGAGCCCAAAATTACTTTTGCTATAGATAAATCTAATTTGAGAAAAAATATGGTGAATCCATATCAAAAATACAAATATGTTATAAGGGATCTAGATAGCAAAGGCAATTCAAAAGTTAACTTTTCTTGTCTATATTGTTGCAAAAAAGGTCATTCCATTGCTAAGTTCCGTTTTAGGAGATTTCTAGTTCCTAAAGGCGTTTATCAATGGTTGCCCAAATGCGACCATTTTGTTACTCACGACTTAGGACCCAATAAGTCATTGGGTACCTCCTCTTGTAAATTGCTTTTTCATAGGTACAATATCTTGAGAACACTGAGAGAAGATGGGTTCTCAATAGTGGCTGCTCAAGACACATGTCAGAAGACATATCCCTCTTCATCGACTTCGTGGCAAAGAAGAAATGGTATGTAACCTATGGAGACAATAATCGCGGTGCAATACTTGGTAAAGGCAGTGTAGGTAACCCTTCTTCCACTACTATATCTGACGTATTGCTTGTCGAGGGTCTTAAACATAATCTAATTAGCATTAGCCAATTATGTGACAAAGGATACAATGTATCATTTTCTAAAGAATATTGAAAAATTGTGCATAATGATGAAAAGAAGAGTATGTTTAATGGCCTAAGAGTAAACAATGTCTATATGCTAGACTTGAATGAAGTATCGTTAACAAGTGGTAAAATGTCTCATGACAATGAGTGAAGACTCATGGTTATGGCATAGACGTTTAACACATGTTAACTTTGACTTGCTCAACAAGGTAGTATCCAAAGATCTAGTACTAGGTCTGCCCAAAATAAAATTTACCAAGGATCATCTTTGTGATGCTTGTCAAATAGGAAAGCAAACAAGGATCTCTTTTAAATCTAAAAATATTTTTTCAACTACGAGACCTCTCGAGCTTCTCCATATGGACTTATTTGGGCCATTTAGAATTAAAAGCCTAGGTGGAAACTATTACAGTTTTGTGATAGTGGACGACTTCTCTAGATTCTGTTGGACTATCTTCTTGGCTAGCAAGAGCGATACGTTCGTCGCCTTTGAAAGATTTTCTAAGCTTTCCCAAAATAAATTAAACACAAACATTGTGTCAATTAGAAGTGACCATGGAGGTGAGTTTGAAAACCATTTGTTTGAAGAATATTGTGGTAATCGTGGAATTGATCACAACTTCTCCGCTCCATGCACTCCTCAACAAAATGGAGTTGTGGAGTGCAAAAATTGTATTTTAGAAGAATTGGGAAGAACAATGATTAATGAAAGTGGAGTACCGAAATATTTTTGGGCCGACGCCATAAGTACGACTTGTTATGTTTTAAAAAGGGTGTTCATCCGCCCCACTCTAAACAAAACACCGTATGAGCTTTTAAAAGGGTGCAAGCCAAATGTATCTCACTTGCATGTCTTTGGTTGTAAATGTTTTGTTTTGAATAATGGAAAGGAAAACTTATGTAAATTTGACTCCAAGGCTGACGAAGGTATCTTCCTTGGATACTCTCAGTCAAGTAAATCTTATAGAATTTATAATAAGAGATTACTTAATGTTAAAGAATCGGTACACATAACATTTGATGAATCTTATCCGAGAAATGTCGGAAAAGAAAGTGTTGTTCATGATGCAGGTACATCTACGGAAGACATACTCAAAGGTGCCGAGCCAGGAATTGATCAACCCGACCAAGCCAAAGTTAAGGAGGAGAAAGATGTCCGCCATGAGGAAACCGAGGAAGTTCATCCATCTATAAAAGATGATCTCCCTCCAGCTTGGAAGTCTTCCAAAGATCATCCAATCGACAACATCCTCGAAGATATATCAAAGGGTGTTACAACTCGTTCTCAGATAAGTAATTTGTGTTATCACTTCGCTTTCGTTTTACAAATGGAACCTAAAAATCCTAAAGACACCTTATTCGATGAGTACTGGTTTTTATCCATGCAAGAGGAACTTAATCAGTTCAAGAGAAATGGGGTTTGGGACCTTGTCCCTCCTCCGCGAGGCCATCGAGTAATCGGCACCCGATGGGTGTTTAGGAACAAGTTGGACGAAAATGGGGTAATAACCCGAAACAAGGCGCGTTTGGTCGCGCAAGGGTATAACCAAGAGGAAGGCATCGACTATGAGGAGACTTATGCGACGGTTGCCCGACTCGAGGCTATACGCCTTTTTCTTGCCTTCGCTTGTGCAAAAAACTTTAAGCTATTTCAAATGGATGTTAAGAGTGCATTCCTTAATGGTTACATTAATGAAGAAGTTTATGTTGCATAACCTCCGGGTTTTGAGTCTCATGAATATCCCGATCATGTTTACAAATTAAAAAGAGCCTTGTATGGAATCAAGCAAGCCCCTAGGGCTTGGTATGAGCGCCTAAGCAAGTTTTTACTTGATCAAGGGTATTCAAGAGGCAAAGTGGACACGTCGCTTTTCATTAAGCGTCAAGGAAAGCATTTGATATTGGTACAAATTTATGTTGATGATATCATATTTGGGTCAAGTAACATGAATCTCGTGAGAGATTTTTATAACCTAATGTAGGGGGAGTTCGAGATGAGTATGATGGGGAACTCACATACTTTCTCGGGTTGCAAATTAAACAGCTTGAGGAAGGAACGTTCGTTAGTCAAACGAAGTATTGTTTGGAACTTCTCAAGAGATTTAACATGGAAAATTCCAAAGCCATAGACACACCAATGCTGACATGCACAAACTTGAATAAAGATGAAAGTCGTAAGGACATAGAGGTAAAGAGATATCGAGGTATGATTGGCTCACTTCTTTATCTTACCGCCTCTAGACCCGACATTATGTTTAGTGTGTGCATGTGTTCTCAATATTTCGGATCGTGTTTCATAATATTACTTGCATATCTTTTTAATCATTTATGATTATATTATTATACATCTAACAAATTAAGGGTGTTGTAAGTACAATTGTATAATTCATCGAGCTACCTTGGGCATAAAGGTGATGTTGTTCCTTATCTCTCTCTCTCTCTCTCTAATTTCTCATGTTTACAAGTTGTATCACATGTTAAAAAGTGCCAATATGACCTATTATCCGTATCATGTATGTTTGATTGCTTGATAGTGGTGCGGCATTGTATTTATGTCTATATTGTTGCTCATATGTGCATAAACATGAAGATATGCAAATTTTGCCTGCATGAGTCGATCGCAACAGGGTATGGTCGACGCGCACAAGTAAAGTTTTTATTTTCTCAATTTTCAAACAGTATGCATCGATGCACACAGAGAAGCGGTCGACGCATCGCGCAAAATTCTAATATTTTGTTTCAAAATTGTTCAAACCTCTTTTAAATTCAAATTTGGTCTTCTCATTAATTGTGCATTAATCTAGATACATTGTTACTTGCATCTACCTCATGCCTATGTATCTTGTCCTCTCCCCTTCCCCAAACCCTAATTAGCATCTATAAAAAGGGGCAAAATCTCATTCTCTCCACACACCTCAAATCCTCTCAAACTCTTGCATTCTCTCATTCTATCTCTCCATTTATCCTCCCCAAATCATCATCCATGGCTTCTAGAAGAATCACTGGTAAGAGAACCTCAAGAGCATCATCATCCGGCTCCATTCCGGTGACAGCTGTGTCGTTAGTTCCACCGCCATTCACCGAGGATTTCAACAAGAACTTCAGTAAAAGGGTTGTAGTCAAGCAACATGCATAGTATCGGCTATCGGCGGAGCATATGCATCTTGCTCATATCATCTCTCTTCTGGATTTTCAAGGCATCAACAATTTCTTGGAATGTAATGCGATGTACAGTGAAGATCTTGTGCATATCTTCTACATATGCATTCATGAAAAATTATGGGGCTCTCATTTCCACTCTCAAGTTGGTACTACAAAGGTTAGTCTAAATTCTGCTGTTTGGAGAAAGTATTTCAATTTGGATCTTGATGAGGATAAACCTCTTTATGAGGTAACTGATACACATACAATGGATGGCTATGATTTTAAAACTACTTTAAACTCAATGTTGAAAAGGTCATATCCACCTCACATTGTGGCTAGTGACGAGTTCCCGAGAACAGTCACCACAAGCAAATTGAAAACAGGAGATATAATTCTACAGTGGATCGTGGCGCGCATTTTGCGGCCCAAGAAAGGAGGACTTTCTCGTGTAGAGCAAGCAGAAGTTCATTTAATGTATCTTTTGAAAAAAAGAATCAATTGGCCCTACTATATTGCTAGTAGGATGTATGCTTTAAAAGATTCCGGTAGGGGGACCGCTCTCGTGTATGGCTCATTCATCTAAGAGATACTTACGAGTGCTGCGGTTATCTTCCCAGATTTTCCGTACACATCAATCACTTCAGACAAAGAGTTTTGTCAGAAAACTCTTTCTATGATGGGTTACTTCTGGTCACAAGAGCAAATGAGGTAAAAAATTCTTCGGGAAAGCAACTGCTCGTCGGAATGAAGTAGAATCCTATGAAAGTGAGGAAGAAAGTGAGGAAGATGCAAAAGAAGAAGAAGAGGAAGACGCAGACGAAGATCAAGAGGAACAACATACTCATTAACAAATGGAAACTGATGAGTATGTAAATGAAAATTGGGTTCAATATACAACTTCAACAGAAGAGGAAAATAATCAAGGTTGGGGTGAGTGGCAACACACTGGATGGACTACACTACGTCAATATTATCAGCCTCAACAATGGGGTGATGAAGCGCCTCCATCTCCTCCACAGCCACAATCTTCCAAGATTATCGACATGATGTGAGCTATGCAACTCGAACAGCGCAATTTTATGCATGCTCAGGACGAGCGGTTTGCTCAAATCCAAAGCCAACTCCATACATAAAATGAAAGGTTCAATACTTTTTCAACGGATATGAATACAAGGTTCGATGCTCTAGTTGCATCCACTGAACACCAAGGGAAAGCCATCTCCCACAACATCAATCACCTAAATAGAGTTGTTGAGCAGTTTACCGATTTGGCAGATCCATACCGCAACCCACACTTTTATGGGAGGGGACGAGGATACTAAATCATGCTTGCATCTTATCATCTTTGTTGTTATTGTCATGTTTCTTCGTTTTTTTACTTGTGCCAAATGTTTGCACTTTATATTGTCTTATGCCATTTTTGAGCTTCTCTTGTACTTTGGTTATTAATATATGATAAGTTTATCCTATGATATGTTGTTCATTGACAGTATTTTGTGTGAATATTCGTTAATGATTGGTTATTACCTGTTGTGATTTTCTGTGATTTGAACATCTAATTCTTAAGCTATCTCTCTTTCTTTTTGATGTTGTCAAAGGGGGAGAAGAGTGTGCCAAGCCAAAAGAAGTGTAGAATTGCAAAAGGAAGACTATGTGAATTGGGCATTAAGCAAGGGGGAGGTTACTAATATTGCACGTTGCACACGTTGGTTTTGCACGTTTTTCCATCATCAAAAAGGGGGAGTATGTGAGGGCAAATTCTCATATACCATATATACTTGGGTTTCGATGATGTCAAAACGCAATTTATGGAAGAATCGGTTTTTCGGCTCTACCACCACAAGGAAAACACGCATCATACCTCTCAAATATCTCTCTTAAGTGAATGCCATGTCTATCTACTTGCCATATTGAGTCCAATATATGTGGAAGATCATTGGTTATGTCTAGAAGCACAAAATCCACAAAAATAAATATTTTTGCAAATCTACAGGTTTTGAGTCGACCACAGGTTGACGCATGGTCAGCACATAGAAGAGTGCAAATTCCCACGGGTCGGCGCACGCTGACCTATGGTCGACGCATGCTGTTAAGATTTTGAATCTGTCTAAAATTGTAGGCTATGTGTCGACGCATAGTCCTGCTATGGTCGACTATTCACTCGTTTCTGCAGTTTCTGAAGACTTTCCACTTTGTTTGAAAAGTGGTTAAGTCTGTTGGTTTTTGTGTTACTATAAATAGAAGTTTTTGTTCATTTCTTCAACAACAATTGAAACATTAAGTCAATTGCACAAGAACAAGAAAAGTGAAATAGGTGCCCTAGTTCACTTCATCTTCATCCTCAACATTTCACAACACAACAATTACACACAACAATTCTTGTTGTGCATTGTGGTTTGTTCAAGGTGATAACATTTGAAGCCAGCGATTGGAAATCTGGTTCGGGTTGAGTTTGGGGTAGGTTTTTATTGAATAAAACCTTGAAGGTTTTGCCCTCCAAGATTCGTCGAACTTGGGGTTTTTTGGTACGAATCGTCTCTACAACATTCAGCTAAGGGAAGGTGATTGAGGAACGGTGGGTTCGGTCAATCTAGTAGCGGCAATCAGTGAATTACGTAGGAGAGATTCGGGTTCAATTTGTTGGTGTTTGAGATCAACCGGACTGGGTTTTGAAGAACGCAAGGTTATTCAACAAAGGTGCTGTAATCGGAGGTCTATCCACAAGAATCGAAGGTCTTGATTCAACTTAAATCAAGGAACAAGGAGAGAAAGCATCATCAACAACCAGAGATTTTGTTTGTATATTTTGCTTGTCTATCCTTGTATAAACGTTTCAACTCAACAGGTGATATCTATATTATATCGATCTCAATTATAGTTTTAGAATTGAGGGCAGACGTACCCCGAAGCGAGGGCGGAGGGGGAAATGCCTCAACAAATATTTGTCTCCTTTATTTTTCAGCACTTTCATTTTTGCTTGATAATTGAGGAATTTTAGTATAAACAATTGTATCAAAATCAGTATTGAATTGAGTAAGTGTTGAACATTGTTTTTAACTCTAGTGCAATAGTTTATTGTACAAGGAAGCTAAGAGCTACTTACTCAAGTCAAAAATCACTTGGAGTGTTTCGCACACCTAGTGTTTGATAAATTGCTTGAACCAGAATTATCTTGTGTTGTCCACATAATTTGTTGACAATGTGTGGCATTGGTACTAGTCTTACCAATTAGTGATAAAATCAATTGATAGTGTGACTAGCGTGGTGATTCTATTTGCTCATTATCATTTCCATAAGACTAAACGCATATCCGGTCTTCTAATAACAGTTTGTTATAGACGGTATTTTTCCAAGGCCGCTTCCGCAAATCAAATATTTTTAAAACCAATTTTCAATTGGTAGCGCCGATTGATTTTTTAATTGAGATCTATTCAATCCCCCTTCTTGATCCGTGCCATCGTCTAACAGTATACTCCCAATACCACCAACTCTAACTCATCTTGTTAATGAAACTTTTACTCTCCCTGAAACATTTCCTCAACTAACGTATTTCTTCAACAAAGCACCCAATTAGACCGGTCTCAAAACTTCATGCCAACATTTGTGGCTTCATTATAAATAATAAGGACTTGAGAGCAATTGTTTCAGACTGAACAAATGCTTAATAAGACCGACCCAATCCATAGGTTCAGTCCTACCAAAGATGCTTCTTCAGCTGATGAATAAGTAGACATTCACACTAAAGCACAACAAGAAAACAGTACATCATCTCCATCTCAACCGTTTATGATCTTCCAATGCTCTTTTGCATCTCTTGTTGGATTAATCAGGGACATTCCTCTATATAAGTGTGACTCAGATATTCATTCACTTTCACCCTTGCATGTTTTACTTATGTCAATGATCACCGAAAGTTTCTACCACCATACCATATGTCATTCTACGGTGGACATCTTCAACCTACCATCATTTCCTATTCCTCGATGAAATACCTATTTTTTTCCTAGCAATGTTATTCCTACACTCACACTTACATCTATACAATATGCACTATTCATTAATACGGTGAACAGTAAAACCATGCATGAACAATGAAGTGAACAATGCATGAACAATGTCATGTGAACAGTACATGTATAAGAACAGTATCCCTGTGAACACTATCCGTGCATAATGTATGAACAATAATTTTTTATAGTAAAACAAAGTTAGTTAATGAAGTATAGAAAATTGGTTAATGAAGTGATAAAGTTGGTTAATAAACATCCATATATTAAAAATAGTTTTTAATAGTAAAACAAAGTTGGTTCTTGTTCTGGTCTGGGCCCAACCTCGGTCCAGCCCAATACCACGCACGGCCCAATAAGTGAATTGGCCATACCGGGCACACGCGTCCCACAGGACGGACAGGGCTTGCCCCCAGCCATAGGCGACGCGTCCGACGGCTTCTCAACGTCCTCTCTTATCGGCCGAACAGGACACACCCCGGTGCGTCGAAGCGAGACCTTTGGTTCCTCCACATCCTCGCGCTCCCCTCCGCGGGGAGAACAACGCGCTCCGGGGAACCTCGCGAGCTCCCCTCCGCAGGGAGGACAACGTGCCCGGCGCACGTTCTCCACGTGCTCCCCTCCGCGGGGACACGTCATCAATCAACTGCCCACCTCCGGAAGAGCAGGTCAAACCCACTTTCCGGAGATCAAGGAGCAGTTGGACTAGGGCGAAGACCACGTCCTGGTCTTCACTACGCCATGTAAGCCCTAGCAGTCATTAGGGTTGGGTCTGGTCATCCAGCCCATCTCAAATGACCGTTGGCCCAGCGTTGGGGTCTCTCTATAAATACCCTCTTCCCCAAGAGGGTCAGGTAACACACTTCTTACCCATTTTTCTGTACTTCGCCATCGCTCTGCCCAACTTCTCACTTTGGCATCGGAGTGTTTTGCAGGTACACCCCCTTCTCTTCCTCATCAACGGCGAGCAAACAGCAGTCCAACAGAGTGTGGCCAGCCAGTGATCCCCTTCTGATCAGGTCAGATCAGTGGCGCGTCTGTGGGAAAGGAAACTTCCCCGTTACTCCGAGCAGAAAACCAAAGTTTCACCAACACTCCACGATCATGGCTAGCCCACACCGCGACGGCACTCCGCACGACCTCGCGCTCAACATCGCCACCAACGGAAACAAGCAGCCAGAAACAACGCGTCCGGCGGAAACTGACGAGAGGGACGGCCAAACTGCCTCGCCGTCCTCCGCAGAGCAGCCTCTTCAGGCCGACCACCGTCCCCCAGGCCCGCCAACATTCCAACCCGTTCCCATCCCGGCGGGAGCGGACCCGACGGTGGTCGCCCTCTTCGCGGCCATCAACTAGACGAACCGGCTGCTGGCCCAGCAAAACGCGAGAATTGGAGCATTGGAACGCGTCGACCCTCCGAGGTACCCCCCGCGGGAAGACCGGAACGGAGGTTCGAGGAGTCCCTCACCTCGACCCAGAAATTGCCGACCACGGCTGGAGAGGCACCGCGCACAGGTAGCGCGAGAACGCACCAGGTACCCAGCAAGACAAGTTCGCGAGAGGAACCAAAGCACCGCGGCGATCCCGACCGGGGATCCCCGAGGCGAAAACTCATGCAGGAGGTCGAGAACCCGAAACCAGGGCCCTATTTTGAACGGCCCGTCTCCCCATCGATCCCCGGCACCCAGCGACGAGGACGATTACCGCACCCCGCTGTCCCGAGAAATCATGGCTGCCCCCATACCCCAAGGGATGGAGAAGCCACCGACGTTGTCGGCGTACGACGACACCTCCGACCCGGACGATCACCTAGAGGACATTGAGACCATGCTCGACTACCGAAATATCCGGGGAGCTATCAAGTGCAGGCTCTTCCCGACGACTCTGAGGAAAGGCGCCATGACCTGGTATAAAAGTCTGGAGCCCGAATCAGTTACGTCATGGAGAGTCTTAAAGGACATGTTCTCCAAACACTTTACGGCGTCCCGACGCCACCCGAAGACGGAAGCCGTCCTCGGGGCGATCATCCAGGGCCCCGACGAACCTCTCCGAAAGTATATCGAAAGATTCACTCGAGAAGCAGTGCAAGTGACGATGTCAGACGAGATGAAGCGCTACTTAATGGAACAGGGTCTACGCCATGACTCCAAGTTCTACGAGGCCGTAGGCATACACCGGCCAACATCCCTCCAAGACTTCCTCGACAGAGCCGCGCATTATATCCGGTTTGAAGAAACACAAGCGGCCAACTCCGCTCGAGACACCCGAGACAGGGAGGCCCCCCGCGGGCACCGGGACGACGGAGCCTCGAGCCATCGACGGGGAGGTGTCCGTTTCACAGAGTACACGGCCTTAGTCGCTTCCCGCGAGCGCATACTGGCTGAATGCGCCAAAACCGAATTCGTACAGGGAGGTGTCAGTTTTCCACGGCCAACACCCCCCAAACCCAACATGGACAAATCGAAATACTGCCGATTCCACAGGAGCCACGGGCACGTGACAGAAGACTGCATCTATCTCAAGGACGCGATCAAAATTCTGATCAAAGACGGTCACCTGAAGAGATACACCCGAGGAGGAGAACCACCGAGGCAAGAGGCCCCAGAGGCCAAGAAGGTCGAGGAACTTCCCTCTCCAGAGGACAACAGCAGGCTCCAGGTCGCACTGTATCGACCGCCCCGAGGATTGGTTCGCGGACAGAGAATTCGGTCTTCCCGAAGAACCAGACCTAATCGACGAGCCAATCCGACCAACCAGCCGATGGGAATACTTTGCCAGAGCCATGATCATCTCTGATGGAGCCACGAGGAGCCTGTCCATAGGATCCGTAAAGAGAAAATTCAACGAACTCATCGCGAACAACTCCGGCAAAATGAGCACGCTCGAGAAATTCCAAGGCCGATCCAATCCGATCACATTTTACCTCGAGGAACTCCCCGGGGGATCCCCCAACTCCAACATTCCCCTGCTCATCCGTGCAAGGATGGCGAACTTCGACGTCAGACGCCTCCTCGTCAACGGCGGAAGCTCGGTTGATATCATGTACGCACACCTGTTCACAACTCTCCAGCTCGAAGAATCCAACCTTTCCCCCTACGTAGGATCCGACCTTCAGGGGTTCAACGGGACGACGATGAGACCTTGGGAATACGTGGAACTGAAAGTCACCTTCGGAGAAGAGGAAACAGCTAGGGAAATCAGCATCCGCTTCTTATTCATCGAGTGCCCATCCCTCTATAACTGCATCCTGGGCAGGACAACGATAGCAGAACTCACCGCGGTACCCTCCACCGTCCACCTGAAGATGAAATACTACACAAGACGGGGGGTCGTGGTGACCCTTAACGGAGACATCAAGGCCGCCCGAAGGTGTTTTGAGGCCGCACTGAAAGGCCTAGACTCCATCGCTCCAGCGACCAAGAGGACAACTTCAAACACAACACCAAAAGGAGAACCAACGAAGCTAGTCGGATCCGTGGAACTCGACAGTCGCTTCACCGACGAGCTCGACCCCGAAACAAAGACCAGCGAAGTCAATGGGCAGCCCTCACACCCAGCGCACCCCATCCCGGACGGAGAATTCGAACTCATCCGTCTCGGGAAAGACACGAGCAGAACCGTGAGGATAGGTGCCAGACTCCCAGACCTCGCGAAACGATAGCTCTAAGTCTGCCTCCGCGAGAACGCCGACCTCTTCGCCTGGAGCGCCGCGGAAATGCCCGGACTCGACCCCGAGGTCGCCTGCCACCAGCTATCCATCAACCCGACCGCAAAGGCTATTGTGCAACGCCGGTGTCGCCAGTCCCCCGAAAAATCGGCGGCAGCCAAAAAAGTTGTAAAAGACCTCCTAGAGGCAAACTTTATTTCGGAAGCCCGATATTCAACCTGGCTGTCCAATGTTGTACTCGTTAAAAAGAATAATGGAAAATGGCGCATGTGTGCTGACTATAATGATCTCAATCGGGCATGTCCTAAAGACGCCTACCCCCTCCCCAACATTGACAAGCTCGTCGACAACTCCGCGGGCTTCAAGCTCTTGTCCTTCATGGACGCATACTCGGGGTACAATCAGATCCCGATGGCCGAACACGATAAATAGAGCACGGCCTTCATGACGGTGTCGGGCAATTACTATTATAACGTGATGCCCTTCGGCCTCAAAAACGCCGGGGCCACATACCAGCGGATGATGAACCGTGTCTTCCACGACGAAATCGGAGACATGCTCGAAGTATACATGGACGACATGATCGTCAAATCTGGCACGGAGGACGATCACATGGCACACCTCCGGAAGGTCTTCAAGACCGCAAGGTCGTGCCGCATGCGCTTCAACCTGGAGAAATGCACCTTCGGCGTCTGCGCCGGTAAATTCCTCGGCTACTACTTGACCGAACGGGGGATCGAAGCCAATCCGGACAAATGCCACGCCTTCTCAAATATCACCACGCCCACCACGAAGAAGTCCATCCAATCCCTCAACGGCGTGCTCGCCTCCCTGTCCCGGTTCATTGCCAAGTCCTCCCAGCACGCCCTCCCATTCTTCAAACTGCTCAGGAAGGAGACCAAGTTCGAATGGATGGACGAATGCGAGCAAGCCCTTTGCCACCTCAAACGCGTCTTGTCCGAACCACCAGTGCTGACGCGTCCTGTGACGGGCGAAACCCTGTACTTATATCTGGCCGTGGCTAACGAAGTCGTTAGCGCCATCCTCGTGAGCGAAGCCGGGGAAGGCCAAAAGCCCATCTACTTTACTAGCAAAGCCCTCCACGCCCCCGAAATCCGATACCAGCTGATCGAGAAGGTCACCCTAGCCCTCATCACAGCAGCGCACCGACTCCGGCATTATTTTCTCGCACACGCCATCGTGCTCCACACCGATCAGCCCATCTGCCAGCTCCTCGGCCGCCCTGACATGGCCGGACGCATGCTGAAATGGTCACTAGAACTCTCTGAGTTCGACATCACCTACGAGGGTCGGCACGCCATCAAAGCTCAAGCCTTGGCCGACTTCGTCGCCGAGATGAACCTGGCCCCACCGCCAGGAACCACATCTGGACCATTTTTGTGGACGGCTCCTCCAACTCCACGGGTAGCGGCGCCGGCATCGTCCTCGACAACAACGAAGGCACCCTCATTGAAGTCTCTCTCACGCTGGCCTTCCCGACGACCAACAACCAAGTTGAGTACGAAGCGTTTCTGGCTGGCCTTCGCTTGGCATCCGACCTGGGCGCCAGGGACATCCGAATCTACACAGATTCCCAGCTAGTCGCTTCGCAAGTCCGAGGAGAATATCAAGCGAAGAACGACAACCTCGCCGAATACCTCGCGCTCATCACCGAAAAACTGCGAGGTTTCGACACAGCAGAGATTCAGCACGTCCCTCGCGAGCAGAACACCCGCGCCGACATCCTCTCCAAACTGGCAAGCACCAAAAAGCGAAGCGGCCACAAGTCGGTCATCTAAGAAGTCTTGTTGCAACCGAGTACCAGCGCGACCACTACCCCCCTCGACATCAACGTTGTCGGGGATACTGACTGCTGGATGACCCCGCTCCACACCTACCTCAACACCGGCCACCTTCCGGCCAACCCTGGAGAGGCTAGCGCAACCAGACGACGCGCCTGCTCGTACGTTCTCCTCGAAGGAAGGTTGTACCGCCGAGGCTTCGCAATCCCACTCCTCAAATGCATCGATAAGTACCAGAGCGCAGCCGTTCTAGAGGAAATCCACGAAGGCATCAACGCGCAGCACCTCGGCGGAAGATCCCTAGCACGAAAGGCCCTACGAGCAAGCTATTACTAGCCATCAATGCAATCGGACGCGAAGGAACATGTTAAACGATGTGACAAATGTCAAAGACACGGGGACATGCACCTCGCACCCCCAACCGACCTCACATCCGTCTCATCTCCATGGCCATTCGCCTGGTGGGGGCTGGACATCCTCGGGCCCTTCCCCTTAGGATCCTACCAAAACAAGTACCTCATCGTGGGTGTCGACTACTTCACCAAATGGATCGAGGCTGAACCTCTGGCCAAAATCACGACCCACAACATACTCCAATTTTACAAACGCAACATCCTCGCCAGATTCGGGGTCCCACTCGCCATCGTCACCGACAACGGCACACAATTCACGGACAAAAACTTCCGCGACTTCATCACCAAGCTCGGAACCAAACACCACTTCGCCTCGATCGAACACCCTCAGACAAACGGCCAGGCTGAATCCGCGAACAGGGTCATCCTCAGGGGACTCAAACGACGGCTCGGCGACGCCAAGCGAGCATGGGTCGAAGAGCTCCACAGCGTCCTCTGGGCATACCGCACCACTCCCCACTCAACCACGGGGAAAACCCCATTTCGCCTCACGTATGGAACCGAGGCCGTGATACCCGTCGAAATACGCGAACCATCCCGACGAACGGAATCTCCCTTGGGCACCGACGACAACGACGGCGCCCTACGAGAAGAGCTCGACCTCGTCGAGGAAATCCGTTCAGGGGCAGCCCTCCGAGAAGCCCGGCTGAAACAACAAGTCACACTTCGCCACAACAGCAAAGTCCTAAAATGCGACTTTCAAACGGGCGACTTAGTACTGCGCAGAAACCAGAAAGACTCCCACGAGGGCAAACTGGCCGCGAATTGGGAAGGCCCCTACCGAGTCCGGGACAAAACGGAGCACGGGGCCTATTACCTCGAAAACCTGCACGGTGAACAACTAGCTCGACCATGGAACGCCGCGAAGCTTAAGCGGTACTACAGTTCGAACATTGCCCGCGACGACCGATCGTCCCAGCCACTGGGGGGCGACATGGTACCACCGCACTCCCACGCGTCCACTAGCGACCAGAGAAAAGCAAGCCCTGCCTCTTGTGTGTGCAGGCAGACGGCCTTGCTCAGCAAGGAACACCTCGACCGAGACTCCCCGCCGTCGTACCAAAATCGGCAAGACACCCAGCTCGCGATGGGACGTCCACGCCACAGGGAGAACTACCCCCGAAAAGGCCCGGCCACGCCGCCGGCCAAACCGGCCGGTTCCCTTCACCACCGGTAACAAGTTTGTCGAGCTAACACCCAGACACGCCTAGAGCATATCGAAGCATGCACATCAAACATCATTCAAGCAAACAAATAAATACGAAAAAACGGGCATAAACATCATGCAAACACCGAGCGCACACTTAGAAAATTCATAAAAACATATATTAAGCAAAATGCGGGCACCAGCCCAGTAGTTAATATTACACAAACGGGGCACGCAGGCCCAAAGAAAGACAAGTCACAAAATATCGGCACGCAGGCCATAAAAACAACGAGCACGCAGGCCCGGAAACCTATGCTACTTCACCCTCCTGATCAGCAACCACGGGGACCTCCTCGGGAATGACAAGCTCGGGGTCGACCACCTTCCCGCCAACGATCTCGTGATACGGCCCGATCCCTTCCATGACCAGCGCGACGCCGGGGTTGACAACTTGGATCTGCGCGACAACGCTCTTGAACCCGACCTCGACAGCCTCCAAACAATCACCTTCCAGCACCCGAATCCGGGCAACCAGATCAGCACGGGTGATCAACCGCTGGTCCTCCTCTGTCTCGTCCTCAGCCGGACGAAGCGCGCTGTCCAGGACCTCCATACGAACTTTCAGCGCCTGCACCTCGGCCGATGCCGCCCCCAGCTTCTCCTCCAGCGAGGTCACTTTCCCCTCAACGCCCTCCGCTCGTTTGCGTTGGTCAGCAACATCTTTCTGACTCTTCTCCAGTTCCTCGGTAAGCTTGGCCAGACGCGACTGCATAAAGGTAAGGTCCCCCTGCAATTTGGACAACTCGGCGGAGGAGCAGCCCTCCTTGTTCAGCACAAGGGCCGTCGTGAACGTCCGCATCACCGCAGCCAAATCCTCCGCCAGGATACGTCGACGAGACTCTCGATCGGCTTTGCGGACAGCCTTCACCTCCCCAGCAGAGACAGTAGGAGATCGAGCACCATGAAAATAGCCCGGATGCTGATGGCAAGGCGGGACGACGTAACCCTCCTCGGCCGAGCCGGCCGTCAGATCAATCAAACCGCTGGGCTCCTCGGGTCTTGGCCTCTTCGCTGCTCCTTGAGACGTAGGAGACTGACTCCCTTGAGGTGAAGAAGACGAACTCTGCCCTCCCGGCGTCACAGCCTCCTGTCCGACCAATTGACTCACCCGCGTCTTCGGGACCACGACATTCTTGGAAGCGCGCAGCTTCTTCACTCGCTCCTCGACAGAAGTCATGTTCGCTGCAAAAACAAAGAAAGAGTTAGCAACGGCCAGAACACCCGACCACGGGGAAAAAAGAAACATCCCTACCTAGATAATCCAGAGCGGCCGCCCCAGTGGCACAACCGAGCAGGGTCTTAGTGTTAATCAGCCGCTTTTTGGTTCGCACGTTCCCCTGCGTGTCGAAGATGTACCGACCATCGGGCGTTACCAGTTTCGACGGGGGAAGAGCCCGCACAAAGGCAACTATTTTCATATAAGCGGCCATATCCTTCTCGTCGAGGGTCCCCGCTCGTACGATATACCTATTCGTGCCTCGGTTGAAGTGATCCGCATTCCATAACAGATGTATCTTGGGAAGCCACGCGAGGAACCGCTGGCCGTCTACCATTCGCTCGCCCTCGGCGAAAAGAGTATCCGAGCCTTGCTGAGTGATCGGTTTCACGAGGAAGAACCGACCTTTGAAATCTTTAACGGAATCGTTGTACGTCTTGAAGAGCTTGGTTGACTGCTTAAACGAGACCCATCCCTGACGGTCGTTCACCGACTGGCGCTGTAAGTGGAAGATGCGAAAGAACAGCGGCACCGTGGGCTCCACCTCGAGATAGAAGCATACCACCTCGAAGGCACGGATAAAGGCCAGGGCGTTGGGGTGCAGTTGGGACGGGACCAAGCGTAACCAATCGAAGAGCCCCAGGTGGAAGGCGGAGAACGGCAACCTGAGCCGAGCCTCTTTGAAGTAGAACTCGTGCATGGGGAACATCCGCCGCCCATATCGCGAGCAGATGCGATGGTGCTCCTTCGGGCGGTACACCTGCCAATGTTGCGGCTCCCCTTCGGGCGTGTCCTCGACGGTGGCATAGACGTCGGACGCATCGGCCACGAAGCAGGACGGGGTGGACAGCGGCTCTTCGGCCACCCATTCCTCGACCGGGGCGACACGCTCGTCAAAATCCGGGACCTCGGGTTCGTTATCTTCGACCATCGTCCCCGGTACCAAGGCCGACATCTACACCTGAAAAGCAGAGGACAACGGTGAATTCGATAGCCAAGATCAAATCCACCCTTCCACCGCAGGTCAAGTGAAAGGGCGACAAAGGCCAGAGAACGGCGAGCAAACAGGCGCTCCCCGTCAATCCTCCTCGGGGCATCTAAGGTCCAACCCACCGTCCCTCCTCGGGATGTTCATCGGAAAAAGCACGCGTCCCCGGGGCATTCATCGGAGAAAGCCCCCGTCCTCGGGACATTCATCGGAACAACCGACTCTCCCCGGGGCATTCATCAGAAAATCGCCAGATACGACGGATCTTGCGTCCCTCCTCGGGGCATTCGTCATGCCCCGACCACACATTCTAATCAAACGGCAGAAATAAAAGGGAAGAGAAAGAAAAACTCACTTGTAACGGCGGAGAACGGGAGGAAGAACCAAACGGTGCAGCGGCGATCGACGGCAACGGCGGACGGGCAAGGATCTCAGAGCTTCGCAGGTAAAACAGCAAAATGAAAAGTAGAAAAATGAGCGGGGACCCCCATATTTATAACCCGGTGCGGGATTCGAAGCGACGCTAGGCTCATTAATGGCATAGGGTAGCCGCCCCTACGACCGCTTAGCGCGCGACACGTGGCGGCAACCTGACAGTCGCGCCCCTTCACCTGCTTTCACCCCGCTCCGCCGACGACGGGAGACCCCCGCGCAAGCGCCCGTTCCACCGTGCACAAAACCCCGACGAACCTCCCGTTTCGCTACCTCTCTCCCTGACACAGCGACCTTAAGTCCTCGCTCTTTCCCAGAGCTTCGACTTGGGGGGCTCCTGTTCTGGTCTGGGCCCAACCTCGGTCTAGCCCAATACCACGCACGGCCCAATAAGTGAACTGGCCACACCGGGCACACGCGTCCCACAGGACGGGCGGCACGCCCCCAGCCATAGGCGACGCGTCCGACGGCTTCTCAACGTCCTCTCTTATCGGCCGAACAGGACACACCCCGATGCGTCAAAGCGAGACCTTTGGTTCCTCCACATCCTCGTGCTCCCCTCCGCGGGGAGAACAACGCGCTTCGGGGAACCTCGCGAGCTCCCCTCCGCAGGGAGGACAACGTGCCCGGCGCACGTTCTCCACGTGCTCCCCTCCGCGGGGACACGTCATCAATCAACTGCCCACCTCCGGAAGAGCAGGTCAAACCCACTTTCCGAAGATCAAGGAGCAGTTGGACTAGGGCGAAGACCACGTCCTGGTCTTCACTACGCCACGTAAGCCCTAGCAGTCATTAGGGTTGGGCCTGGTCATCCAGCCCATCTCAAATGACCGTTCGCCCAGCACTGGGGTCTCTCTATAAATACCTTCTTTCCCAAGAGGGTCAGGTAACACACTTCTTACCCCTTTTTTCTGTACTTCGCCATCGCTCTGCCCAACTTCTCACTTTGGCATCGGAGTGTTTTGCAGGTACATCCCCCTTCTCTTCCTCATCAACGACGAGCAAACAGCAGTCCAACAGAGTGTGGCCAGCCAGTGATCCTCTTCTAATCAGGTCAGATCAGTTCTGAAATGTAAAAAGTTAGTTAATGAAGTTATGAAATTGGTTAATAAATGTCCAGATATAAAAGTAATTTTTAGTAGTAAATAAAGTTGGTTAATAAAATATAAAATGTTGGTTAAAAAAGTTATGAAGTTGGTTAATCACACGTACTCCTTGATCTAAATTCTTTTTTATACTTTTTAAAAAAAATTATTTTATTATTATAATATTTCAGTGTTCAACGTATTAATGAACAGTAAAATATAGTGTAATGTATGTTTTGGTGTAAGAATAACAATTTTTTTTTCTGATTATAACGAAGAATCTCTAAATTAATTTTATAAAAAAATGTTAAACAAACAGCGTTAACTTCAGAATTAAATTTTTTATTATTTAAAAAACGAATGTCAAGAACATGAAACGAAGATATTAGAAATGAGCGTTTTCTCCGACGAGAAGAGAGATTAAAATAATCTGTTTGGCATTTTTCTCTTAACCATAATATTTTGAAACAATGGAATGCCACATGCTTCCTTCTCCCTCCATTCATATCTCTCGCTGCACCTCAGTGTTTGGTTTTGTGTTTCATCACAAACATTTAGGTAAAATGCAGCTATTCTTTCTTTCTCACATTCACCATTAACGGAGTAATTGTTAACCTAACTTGTAAGTTAAGTAACCTTTGTACTTCAATATTAATGGTTTATTTGTATAACTTACATAACTGACTGGTAATGTGACGTAACATTTACGAGATCCGTAGGAGTTTTGCAAACCATAGAAGATGATGTTATTAGTGGCAAACATTTACTCTTATAGCTTTATTCTGCATTTGGGTTGTTTCTAAATTTGATCTTGTGTACTAAGGAAATTGAATTTATAAAATTTATAGTAAGTTTGTCACTTTATCACATGCATCCGAAATTAATTAATTCACCCAACTCTTGTGAAACTTGTGATTGAAGTTTCATAGAAATCACTATTAAGATTTTAAAGCATTTTCTTCCTCAATCTGTGAGTTTTAGGCTTCCATTCTAATTCAAGCATTGCTTATCTTATCTGCAATGCAAAGCAATACGAGAGAAAAGCTAAAATACAAAGGCATCATCTTTGTTTATGTTTTGTTTGGATTATTAATATGATAGGATACTAATTTGATCATGTTGTTTGGACAGTTTATCCTGACAAAGGAAAATTTTCAACAATGGTTCTCTTGTTGATTGGCCCCACAGTTTTTCTTAGCCTTCACTTCACAAATTTGCTGAGACATTGCCTATATATGTTGAGGATGTTCTAGGCCTTCTTTTTCACAAACATAGTTTACAACTTTCACTTTCACCGGAAGCATAAGCATTCTCTATACCTCAGCTACATTCCTAGGTTTATTTCTTAAACTGTAAGAAACATGTTTTCGACGTGCATGTTCTCTTTGTAATGATTGTTTGTTTATCCATGAATTGATTTTTTCATGATATTAATTGAAGGTCTTGGGGCTGATTCTTGTATTTTCTTTAGAAGTGTATTGCGAAGATATGGAAAACTCGGAGAAGGTCGATGCTGGAAACCTTTCAGACTCAGAGGCATGCTTTTCTATTATCTATCCTTCAGTATTTAACAACTTTTCGTATGTTTATGTTGTCTTGTTAACTGTATTAACTAAAATGAAACGAATCAGGCACTATTCGTGTTTGCATTCGGTTAAACCGTATTACTCGTCAATTTTTGATGCATTTTCCTTTTATTTCAGGAGGCAATAAACGCGGTATGTGTTTCCGCTGACGAAGAAAACATCATACTAAATCCTCAGTTTGAGGATGGCCTGAATAACTGGACTGGAAGAGGCTGCAAGATTGCGTTGCACGATTCCATGGGAGATGGAAAAATCCTTCCGAAATCCGGGAAATTCTTTGCAGTTGCAACCGAGCGCACACAAAGCTGGAATGGAATTCAGCAAGAGATCACTGGACGAGTGCAGCGCAAACTTGCGTATGAAGTCACTGCATTAGTTCGGATATTTGGCAACAATGTCAGTACTTCTGATCTTCGTGTTACATTGTATGTTCAAAAAGCAGATCTTCGAGAGCAGTATATAGGCATTGCCAAGTTAGTATCTCCATCACTTCTAATATTCGAATGCTCCCTTAGCATATCTTAAAATCGCTGAACCGAGTTTTTGTTTACTAAAGTGTGCAGGCGACAAATAAAGACTGGACTCAAATGCAAGGAAAGTTTCTTCTAAATGATTCTCCCTCAAAAGTTATTGTTTATTTTGAAGGCCCTGCTGCAGGCACTGACATTCTTCTAAATACTTTGGTTATAAAGCATGCTGCGAAAACACCACCTTCGCCACCCCCAGATTTCGAGGTTGAGCTTTCATCATATTTTATGCAGATTACTTTAGTTTCTCTTTACGCATTCGGCATTAATCATGAAATTTTAAAACTTAACGGTTGCGTTGATATACTTTTGTTGTATGGCCAATTACTTATGCTTCAAGCAACTGAAGATTGTATTTGTTTTCCAGAATGTTGCTTTCGGCGTTAATATAATCGAGAACAGCAATCTGGATAATGGCACGAACGGCTGGTCTCCTCTTGGTAATTGTACTTTGAGCGTTGGAACTGGTTCACCGCGTGTAATTCCACCAATGGCAAGAGACTCTCTCGGCCCTCATGAATCCCTGAGCGGACGCTACATTCTTGTAACCAACCGCACGCAAACATGGATGGGTCCTACTCAGACGATTACCGAGAAATTGAAACTCTATTTAACTTATCAAGTATCTGCTTGGGTCCGGACAAGTTCCGGATCACATGGCCCTCAGAATGTGGGTGTTTCCCTTAGTGTTGACGGCCAGTGGGTCAATGGAGGACAAACTGAAGTGGCTGATAGCAGATGGCATGAAATCGGCGGTTCATTTAGAATCGAAAAACAGCCATCTAATGTTTTTGTTTATATTCAAGGTCCTGTTTCTGGTGTCGACTTAATGGTTGCTGGACTTCAAATTTTTCCTGTCGATAGAGAGGCAAGGTTTCGATATTTAAGGAAGCAGACGGACAAGGTAACATTATAACATCTAGGTTTATTTACATCATACGCAATTCTCAAGTTAAATATTCATCTGTCTGTCTATCTGTCTACAGATTCGTAAGCGTGATGTTACATTAAAATTTTCTGGTGTGGACACATGCGAGTATGCATTTGTGAAAGTTAAACAGATAGAGAATGATTTTCCAATTGGATCATGCATCACCCGAACAAATATCGACAACGAAGATTTTGTAGACTTCTTTGTGCAACATTTTAACTGGGCTGTATTTGGTAACGAGTTGAAATGGTTTTGGACAGAGCCACAAAAAGGGAATTTCAACTACAAAGATGCTGATGATATGTTAGACTTGTGTCAAAAATACAAGATCGACATTCGCGGGCATTGCATCTTCTGGGAAGTGGATAGTAATGTTCAACAATGGGTCAAATCACTTAACAAAAACGACTTATTGACAGCAGTTCAAAATCGCTTAAACGGATTATTAACTCGCTACAAAGGCAAGTTCAAGCACTATGATGTTAACAATGAAATGTTGCATGGTTCATTTTATCAAGACAGACTAGGTAAGGATATAAGGGAAAACATGTTCAAGACTGCGCATCAAGTCGATCCATCTGCTAACCTATTCGTGAATGACTATCACGTCGAAGATGGATGTGACACAAATTCGTCTCCAGAAAAATACATGCAACAGATTCTTGACTTGCAAGACCAAGGCGCCCCGGTTGGTGGAATCGGAATTCAGGGTCACATTGATAGTCCTATCGGGCCTATTGTTTGTTCTGCGCTCGATAAACTTGCTACTATCGGTCTACCAATCTGGTTCACCGAGCTTGACGTGTCTTCCACTAATGAATATATTCGAGGCGATGATTTGGAGGTTATGTTGCGCGAAGCTATGGCTCACCCGTCTGTAGACGGTGTAATGCTATGGGGATTTTGGGAACTGTTTATGAGCCGCGACAACGCGCATTTGGTTAATGCAGAAGGTGAAATCAATGAAGCCGGGAGAAGGTTCATTGATCTTAAACAAGAGTGGTTATCTCACAGTCATGGCCATGTTGATGAACAAGGAGAATTCAACTTCAGAGGATTCAGTGGTATGTATGATGTGGAAGTTGTTACATTGGAAAAGGCAACTTCCAAGACATTTTTTGTTGATAAGGGTGATTCTTCATTGGTGATATCAATTGACTTGTAAGCCTCAAGAAGTGGTATTATGTTGTTGAAATGATATGCATTTATGATTATGATTTTTTTTTCCAATGTGGTTTGATGAAAATAACAAGCTTGTAATGGAATGTAAAGATTGCTGGAATAAAATAATGTTTGTTGGTTTGTTATTAAACTAGTTGCTGTTAATTATGAGTGAAAACTAGGTATATAATGCAATATGAATAAACTAAAAGCATTAATAGTTTTTTATAGGCTATTATAGAGCCACTTTGTTTTACCTTTAAAAATATAGATTTTTTTAAAAAATTTTTTAAATAAATTCTACAAAAATGTTTTTTAAAATATTACAATTTTTTTTTAATTTATTTTTTCAAACAGTTGTATCTCAAAAATGATTTTTATGAAAAACTATTTGAAATAGTTTTAAAATTAAGTGATTTTTTTTTAATTTTGACATCCAAAAAAAAGTTTCAATAAAATGATAAAATACATAAAATAACATTTTAAGAATAATTATTCAAACCAAATTTTCATTTGAACCTTTCATGAAAAGTTTCTTTGTAAACAATTTTTACGCCAAAATATGTTACACTATAAAAATTATTTTTAAAAAAGACCAAAACAAAAGGGTGCATTATCTAATGAGTCTCACTAGTAAAGGTTCAAATACAAATAATTTTATACATGATGTTTTCACTTTTGGTTGACCTACACTATTTATAAAACTTGTAGGAAAGAAGGATCCATCCTTGACACCATTCTATATTTCAGCTTCTTGTGTTTCTAAAAACATATGCATCAGAATTTTTCAAAAATCATAACATTCACCATCGAAAAATGGTGGGTTGTTGGTGCTACAACCATCTGCAAAGAATGGTTTTGTGGAATAATTTTTTATCCGAATCTAGGAGCAAGTTATCTTAATCTACTCTAATGCCAAATGTAAGTATGAGATGCAATCTAAGAGGGGATGTGAATTAAGGTTGCTTGACTTTCTCGATTTTGCGCTATTTTCTTGATTTTCTTCCGATATGATAATGGTATGTTCTTAGCAATATAAGGTGAAGAAAATTAAAATGCAAATGACACAAGACAATTAATTATTCTAATTCCCATTATCATCTAAGGGTACATCTAATCCCTTCACACTTTAAAGGATTTTCCACTATGTTAGATCTTTGTACAAGTCTTACACCAAGTTCTATCTTACAATCTTCTAACGTAAACACCAAACCCATGGTGGATTTTTAATTAACTAAATTCAAAGAACCTTTTCACAAACATCAAACACTATGGTGGACTTTGAATTACATCAATTGAAATAACCTTTTACAAAAAAAACAACTTTTCACCACAACCTTGTTGAGAAATAAGTTTGAGTTGTGTGGAGAAACAAGTGTGAGTTCTATGTCCCACATTGCTTAGAAAATTGGAGGTTAAGCACTTTATAAGTAAGAGGACCCATACACATATCACCTTAAGGTTTTGGGTCAATATGTGGTGTCTCTCTCACTTGTTTGGGTGATTGTTTAACCTAATGTGTATGCTTCCCCTTCATGATGACTCATCAGTGGTATCAGAGCCCGGTTCGAGTAAGGGACTGACTCCTTGTGTTGAAAGTCTTTCTGACATGCTGGTCAGGTGACGTGTTTCGTTGAAGTGCCCATGATGAGATAAGGGCGTCTCTGAATGGCGGTACAAGTGTGTGGATGAAAGAGCTTTCGCTTGAAGGAGAGAATTGTGGTATGAATTAACTAAAAGCACTAAGAGCTTTTGAAAGGCTATTGTTACCTAATGAGTCTCACTAGTAAAGGTTCAAATACAAATTATTTTGTACATGATCTGTTCACTTTTTGTTGACCTACACCATTTATAAAACTTGTAGGAATAAAGGATCCATCCTTGACAATATTCTATATTTCAGCTTCTTGTGTTTCTAAAAAAAATTTGCATCAGAATATTTCAAAAATCATAATATTCACCATTGAAAATGGTGGTTTGTTGATGCTACAACCATCAGCTAAAAATGAATTTGTGGAATAAATTTTTATCCGGATCTAGGAACAAGTTATCTTTACCCGCTTTGATGCCAATTATAAGTATAAGATGCAATCTAAGAAGGGATGTGAATTAAGGTTGACTGATTTTTCTCGATTTTGCGCTATTTTTTTAATTTTCTTCCAATATGATAATGATATGTTCTTAGCAATATAAAGTGCAGAAAACTAAAATGTAAATGACACAAGACAATTATCCTAGTTCCCAATATCATCCAAGGGTACATCTAATCCCTTCACACCTTGATGGATTTTCCACTATGTTAGATCTTTATATAAGTCTTACACCAAGTCCTCTCTTACAATCTTCTAGCATAAATACCAAACCTATGGTGGATTTTGAATCGACTAAATTCAAAGAACCTTTTCACAGACATCAGACACTATGGTGGATTTTGAATTACATCAATTCAAATGATATTTTACAACAAAAAAAAAACAATAACTTTTCACCACAACCTTGGTGAATTAAGTTGCAACACACTTTTGAATAAACCTATAAATATGAATCTTGAATGAATCTCGAGATAAAGTTTGCAATGATATGAAAGTTTAATGAATCTCGAGATAACCTTAAGTACTCATAAATTTTAATGAAACTTTTGCAATGATATGAAAGTTTATGCAAAAAAAGTTTCAATGTTTTTTATGTATGAAGACTAGAAAAGATTTGAATTGTTTTTTGAAATTTGAATGAAAGAGGTTATTTGAAAATCTGATGTATCTAACATTAAATACATCTTAAGAAACCTCTATGAATGGATACATAAGTTTGAGATATTTTTCATGAAGGTTTGCAATGGTTTAAAATGACAATAGTTAATGAAATGACAGAATTATGCATTATGTACCAGGTTTATTAAATCAGGTAAATTGTTATCTGATTTAAAAAGTGCATAACAACTTTCAAATTTCAAATAACAAGGGTTATGTAATCGGTTTCTTAAACCAGGTAACTAGTTACTTGAAATAAAAAGTGCATAACATTTTAAAAAATTTCAAACAAAATGAATCTGTAACCGATTACTTGATTTATGTAACCAGTTATCAAATTATAAAATTTGAAAAGTATGCTTTGGATATGCTTGAACTGAGTGGTTTTGATGCATGAATGATTAGAAACTTTAGAGGTGAATAAATAAGAGTTTTTCTAAGAATCTAAAGTTTATACAAAATGAGTTGCAATTAAGTACTTTAACATCAAGATCAATTTCTTTAAATCCAAAACATCCAATAGCTTACGCGCTCTTGATATTTGATTGAGTTAAACTTCAAACTTTTTCTTCTTTGATAAGATTTTGTCTTCATCAAAAACTAAACTAAGATAGATGATGAATATCTTCTTCACAATCTCCTCCTTTTTTTATGATGACAAAATATATTAATGGAAAGTTTTTGTTTAATACTTGATGCTCCCCCTATCTTGTATATTTCCCTCTTTATTTTGCAATTTATGATTTGTTTTTGGCATCCTGAAAAATAAACAAAAAACAATCATACATCTTCTCCCTCTTTTTGACATTATCAAACAGACAGAGAGTAAAACCCAAAGATTAAAATATGTGGTATCTAAGTGTCATCTCTCCACGAAAGCTAACAGCATACCATAGTTAAAAATAATATAACCAGTCATCCATAAATTTTGCCGTCTAGATAGCTGCATGACATCATGAAACCATTTCTCCCCAGCTTGTTGTAGCTTTGAAGTCTTCTTACCATGATTGATGCATTTACCTCTACATCCCACACGTGCCTAGCAACATGGTTTGCATACATAGAAAGTAATTAAGTATCATAAGGGTCTTCTCTTAAAACCTCATGAACGATCATAAACAAAAGTATCAGCGGCATGTGCATCAACATGGATAGGTAGGGCTTATGGGTCAGCAGGAGGTGACACTTGCCTCTAGGAAGTCAAAGTTGGAGACACCTGAAGTTCAGAAGTGGATACTTACGCATGAAATGACCTGACATCAACCGGTGGACGTGAGGGTCATGCTCTCTCTCTCTCTCTCTCACTCAATAAACAGATGCATGTTGAGACACTACAATGCCTTAATCGCTATTGGTTGCCAACAATTTTACCTATTATTAAACTAGACAAAGTAGGAAAAAAAATCAAACACATATGAAAGACATTCAAAATCAAACAATGCAGGAAAAATACGGAAATGCACTTCCGTATTCCTAAAAAATCAAATTAAAAAAATAAGAAAGTGTATTTTCTGTATTTTTCTAAAACATAGAAAATGAAAAAATGGCAGAAAATGCAGGGAATGCAAAAATGGTAGAAAACACATGCCTCAATAAACTACCAAACTATGAGTATAACTACTTATTTAGTATTGTATCTTAAACAACATAATGTACCTATTTAGTAATACATACATCACAAATAAAAAAATAAAAAGAGAGAGAAATGAACAAAGCTTAGAAGTGGAAGCTCTTTGATTGAATGAACTTGAATATATTGATTGATAAAACTCTTGGATTAGGGACAATGCAATATAAAATTTGAGCAAGGTTGAAAAATGGTGCATTTGGGGATGACTAACAACATGGTGGATTTGAGAATTACTTATTGCACTCTTAGTGGTTCTCCCACACACATTTTGCTTTGGCTTAGAGGATGTTTTGTTGAAAATGAGAAAGGAGAACGTCTAACGCGTATTTGACTCAAAATCTGTCTAGAGATATATTTCTGTATTTTTTTACGGGGCTGCGTCTCCGTATTAATTTTTAACAAAATAAGAATGTGGCTCACTTACGAATGAATAAGGTGTGAATTTTTAGGGCGTTCGAAAATATATTTTCATATTTTAAAAACATTTTTATATTTTCACTAGAGTGTGTGAGCACTACCATGAATGCAATAAGCAATTCTCTAAATTTCACCATTGAAACTGTCTTTAATGTGTCCCTTAGTTGCTATTAGCCCATATGTTCATACAGAACAATATAAATATTGAATTGAAGAGGTTCAATTTGTAACCCAAGTCCAATTGGCAATTGATTTGAGCTTTTGATTTTTTAAAGTCCCAACTTAAAAATAAAAATAAAAAGACACTCAATGAATCTCTTTTCAAAATCAGTCACGCCGTTTGAATGAGTTTTAATTTTTAATTTTTTAAAACTATTTTGTAAATCAATTTAAAAAAAAAAAGAGTTTTGAAGAAAAAAATTAAAAGAAATTGTGTTTTGTAATCTAATTTTTAAAAATTATTTTAAAATTGAACAATATTACAAATTTGTAATATACCATTTTTCCTTATTTTTTTACTCTTCCTAATTTTCAATACTAAAAACCAAAATCTATTTTGATTTTTTAGTTTTTAAAACTTTCAAACAAAGAATAGTTTTCAAAAAACAGTTTTGTAAAATTAAACTACCAAACAAACAAGTTTTATAATTTTTAAATTTTAAAACCTAAAAAATAATTTTACAAAACCAAATCAAACATACCCTCAATCTCTAATTTTTTTCCTCTAAAAGTTATCTCTTTTGTTATCTCAAAATTAATCACAATCAAAGATAAAAGTTTATGTTCGATTCAAATTTTGAGTTATTTCGACACTCGTGAGATACTTGACACCTTGCGTCCTGCAAATAGATATATATTTAGCTCGTAGATAATGCAGAGTCAAAATCGCTAAAAAAATTATACAACACCCGTCTCAAAGTTTTTGCTAAGTATGTGATTGTCTTAAATTTTTTCAAGTTTTATATAGATTAACCATTATTCAATTACGACAAAATAAATAAATTATATTTGACACTGTTGGACTGCTACCTGTTCGCCGATGAGGAGGAGGAAAAAGGGGGGTGTACCTGCAAGACACTCCGATGCCAAAGTAAGGAATTGGGAAAAGTGTGAGCAAAGTACAAAAAATGTGGTAAGAAGTGAATACCTGACCCTCTTGAGGAAGAGGGTATTTATAGAGAGACCCCAGCGCTGGGCCAACGGTCACTTGCGTTGGGCTGGATGGCCAGGCCCAACTCAGGTGACTGCTAGGGCTTACGTGGCGTAGTGAAGACCAGGACGTGGTCTTCGCCCTAGTCCAACTGTCCCGTGGTCTCCGAAAAGTGGGTTTGACCTGCTGTTTCGGAGGTGGGCAGTTGGTTGGTGACGTGTCCTCGCTGAGGGGAGCACGTGGAGAACGTGCACCGGGTACGTTGTTCTCCCCGCAGAGGGGAGCTCGCGAGGTTCCCCGGAGGGACGTTGTTCTCCCCGCGGAGGGGAGCACGCGAGGACGTGGAAGAGCCATGGGGTCTTGCCCGATGGCACGGGGAATATCGCCCGCGGAGGGCGTTCTGTTCGGCTAAGGGGGGCGCCGAGGACGCTTCGAGGCGTGCCGTCCCGCTTGGCAGGGAGCGTATCCTGCTCGTTCGATGGGGGGTGTGCGCCCGGTCAAGCTATTCCACTTATTGGGCCTTGTGCGTTATTGGGCTGGACTGCGAGGCTGGGCCCAGACCAGAACAGGAGCCCCCCAAGTCGAAACTCTGTGGCGAAAGAGCGAGAACTTAAGGTCGTTGCTTCGGGAAAAGAGGTAGCAAGGCGGGTGGCTCGTCGGTTTTGTGTCCGGTGGGACGCGTGCATGCTCGAAGGTCTTCTTGTCGTCGGGAGAGCGGGGCAAAGGTATATGAAGGGACGCGACTGTTAGGTTACCGCCACGTGTCGCGTGCTGAGTGGATAGTAGGGCGGCTACCCTAGGACACTCAAAGGCCTAGTGTCGCTTCGAGTTCCGCGCCGGGTTATAAGTATGGGGGTCCCCGCGCATTTTTTACTTTTCACCTTGCTTTTTTACCTGTGAAACTCTGTGACTCCTCCCCGTCCGCCGTTGTTGTGAATCGCCGTCACGCCGTTAGTTCTGCATCCCGTTCGCCGCCGTCACAAGTGAGTTTCCTTCTTCTCTTCTTTTATTTCCGCCGTTTAATTAGGGTCTGTGGTCAGGGCGCGATGAATGCCCCGAGGAGAGGTGCGAGTATCCGCCGCGCCTGGTGGTTTCTTTTAGGTTTGTTTGGATGAATGTCCCGGGGAGGTTCGGTTGTTCCGGTGAATGCCCCGGGGACGGGTGCTTTCTCCGATGAATGCCCCGGGGACGCGTGCCCTTTCCGATGAGTCCCCCGGGGACGGGCGATAGGTTAGCTTTTGAACGCCCCGTGGAGACGCGGTGAGGAGCGTCCCTCGGGGACCATCCGCGCGCTCGTCTTTTGCTCGCTCGCCTGTCGTCGTCGCCCTTTCACTTGACCTGCGGTGGAAGGGTGGATTTGATCTTGGCTATCGAATTCACCATTGTACTCTGCTTTTCAGGTGTACATGTCGGCCTTGATACTGGGGACGATGGTCGAAGACAGTGATCCCGAGATCCCAGATTTTGACGAGCGGGTCCTCCCCGTCGAAGAGTGGGTGGCCGAAGAGCCGTTGTCCACCCCATCTTGCTTCGCGCTTGATGTGTCCGGCACCTACGCTACCGTGGAGGATAGGGTGGAAGGGGAGCCGCAACACTGGCAGGTGTATCGTCCGAAGGAGCATCATCGTATCTTCTCGAGGTATGGGCGGAGGATGTTTCCCATGCACGAGTTCTACTTTAAAGAGGCTCGACTCAGACTGCCGTTCTCCGCCTTCCACTTGGGCCTTTTTGACTGGTTACGTTTGGCCCTGTCCCAGCTGCATCCCAACGCTCTGGCCTTTATCCGCGCGTTCGAGGTGGTGTGCCACTACCTCGATGTGAAGGCCACGGTGCCCTTGTTTTTTCGCATCTTCCACCTGCAACGTCAATCGGTGAATGGCCGTCAGGGATGGGTCTCGTTTAAGCAGCCGATCAAGCTCTTTAAGACGTACAACGACTCTTCCCGAGACTTCAAGGGTTGGTTCTTCCTCGTGAAGCCGATCACCCAGGAAGGTTCGGACACTCTTTTTACCGAGGGAGAGCGAATGGTAGACGGCCAGCGGTTCCTTGCGTGGCTCCCCAGGGTACATTTACTGTGGACCTCGGAGCACTTCAATCGCGGTACTGACCGGTATATCGTGCGGGCTGGGACTCTCGACGAGAGGGACATGGTCGCTTATATGAAAATAGTGGCCTTTGTGCGGGATCTTCCTCCGTCGAAACTGGTAACGCCTGACGGTCGATATATCCTCGACGCGCAGGGGAACGTGCGGACGAAGAAAAGGCTGATTAATACGAGGACCCTGCTCGGTTGCGCCTCGGGGGCAGATGCTCTGGAATACCTAGGTAGGGATGTTTCGTCTTTCTCGTGACCGTATGTTTTGTCCGTTGCTGACTCTTTCTGTTTTTTGCAGCGAATATGTCTTCTGTCGAAGAGTGGGTGAATAAGCTGCGCGCCTCAAGGGCTGCCGCGGTCCCGAAGACGCAGGTGAGCCAATTGGTCGGGAAAGAAGCCGTGACGCCGGGAGGTCAGAGTCCGTCTTCTTCTCCCCAGGAAAGCCAGTCTCCTACGTCTCAGGGAGCTGCGAAGAGGCCAAGGTCCGAGGAGCCCAGTGGCCTGATTGACCTGACGACTGGTTCGACCGAGGAGGGCTATGTCATCCCGCCGTGCCATCAACATCCGGGCTATTTTCACGGGGCCCGGTCTCCTACTGTCTCTGCTTGCAAAGTGAAAGCTGTCCATGATGCTGATCGGGAGTCTCGCCGACGCATCTTGGCGGAGGATTTGGCCGCGATGATGCGGACTTTTACAACGGCTCTAGTCCTGAACGAGGAGGGTTGCTTTGCTACTGAGCTAGCCAAATTACGGGGGGACCTCACCTTCATGCAGACGCGCCTGGACAAACTCACTGAGGAGCTGGAAAAGAGACGGAAAGATGCTGCCGACCAGCGCAAGCGGGCGGAAGGTGCTGAGGAGAAGGTGACGTCGGTAGAGGAGAAGCTGGGGGCGGCGGCGGCCGAAGTGCAGGCGCTGAAAGTTCGCATAGAAGTTCTGGATAGCGCTCTTTCTCCGGCCGAGGACGAGACTGAGGAAGACCGGCGGATGATCACGCGTGCTGATTTGGTCACCCGGATTCGGGTGCTGGAGAGCGATTGCCTGGACGCTGTCGAGGTCGAGTTCAAGAGCGTCGTTGCGCAGATCCAAATTGTCAACCCCGGTGCTGCATTGGTCGTGGAAGGGATTGGGCCGTACCATGATATCGTCGACGGAAAGGTGGTTGACCCCGAGCTTGTCGTTTCCGATGCTGACCCCGTGGGTGCTGAGCAGGAGGGCGAGGATGTATAGGTTTCCCGGGCCTGCGTGTTCGTAGTTTCCTGGCCTGCGTGCCGATGTTTTGTAACTTGTTTTCTTTGTTGGGCCTGCGTGCCCCTGTTCATGTAATGTTGACTACTGGGCTGATGCCCGCTTTTGCTTAATATATCTTTTGAGAATTTTCTAAGTGCGCGCTCGGTTTTTGCATGATGTTTATGCTCGTCTTATTTCTGCACATATTTGTATGCTTGAATTATATGTTTGATATGCATGTTAGTATGCCTTTGGGCCCGTCCGGGGTGGTAGCTCGACAAACTTGTTACCGGCGGTGAAGGGAACTGGCCGGTTTGGCCGGCGGTGTTGCGCGACCGGTTCGGGGGTAGTTTTCCCCGTGGCGTGGACATCCTATCGCGAGTTGGGCGTCCTACCGGTTTTGGTACGGCGGTGGGGAATCTCGGTCGAGGTGTTCCCCGCCGAGCAAGGCCTTCTACCCGCGCACACAAGAGGCAGGGCTTGCTTTTCTCTAGTCGTTAGTGGACGCGAGGAAGTGCGGTGGTACCATGTCGCCCCCCAATGGTCACGATGACGGGTCGTCACGGGCAGTGTTTAACTGTAGTACCGCTTAAGTTTCGCGGCGTTCCATGGTCGAGCTAGTTGTTCCCCGTGCAGGTTTTCGAGGTAATAGGCCCCGGGCTCCGTCTTGTTGCGGACACGATAGGGGCCTTCCCAATTCGCGGCCAATTTGCCCTAGTGTGAGTCTTTCTGGTTTCAGCGCAGAACTAAGTCGTCGTTTTGGAAGTCGCGTTTTAGGACTTTGTTGTCGTGGCGAAATGCGACTTGTTGTTTCAGCCGGGCTTCCTGGGGGGCTGCTCCTGAGCGAATCTCCTCGACGAGGTCGAGTTCTTCACGCAGGGCGTCGTCGTTGTCGTCGGTGTCAAGGGGAGCTTCAGTTCGTCTGGATGGTTCGCGTATCTCGACCGGTATCACGGCTTCGGTTCCATGCGTGAGGCGGAATGGGGTTTCCCCCGTGGTTGAGTGGGGAGTAGTGCGGTATGCCCAGAGGACGTTGTGGAGCTCCTCGAACCATGCTCTCTTTGCGTCACCGAGTCGTCGTTTGAGTCCCCTGAGGATGACCCTGTTCGCGGATTCTGCCTGGCCGTTTGTCTGAGGGTGCTCGACCGAGGTGAAATGGTGTTTGGTTCCGAGCTTGGTGACGAAGTTACGGAAGTTTTTGTCCGTGAATTGTATGCCGTTGTCGGTGATGATGGCGAGTGGGACCCCGAATCTTGCGAGGATGTTTCGTTTATAGAATCAGAGTATGTTGTGGGCCGTGATTTTGGCCAGGGCTTCGGCTTCGATCCATTTGGTGAAGTAGTCTACGCCCATGATGAAGTACTTGTTCTAATAAGACCCCAGGGTGAAGGGCCCGAGGATGTCCAACCCCCACCAGGCGAATGGCCACGGGGAGGAGAGGGATTTGAGTTCGGTTGGAGGGGCGAGGTGCATGTCCCCGTGTCTTTGGCATTTGTCACATCTTTTGACGTGTTCCTTCGCGTCTGTTTGCATCGAGGGCCAGTAGTAGCCTGCTCGTAGCGCCTTTCGCGCCAGGGATCGTCCTCCGAGGTACTATGCGTTGATGCCCTCATGGATTTCCTCTAGGACGGCTGCGCTCTGGGAGTTATCGATGCATTTGAGGAGTGGGATCACGAAGCCTTGGCGATACAGTTTTCCTTCGAGGAGGACGTACGAGCAGGCTGGTAGGTGGCCGGTGCTGAGGTAGGTGTGTAGTGGTGTCATCCAGCAGTCGGTATCTCTGATGGCGTTGATGTCGAGCGGGGCGGTGGTCGCTTTGGTGCTCGGTTGCGATAAGACCTCTTGGATGACCGACTTGTGGCCTCCCCGCTTTTTGGTGCTCGCCAACTTGGAGAGGATATCAGCGCGGGTGTTCTGCTCGCGCGGGACATGCTGAATCTCCGCGGAGTCGAAACTTTGCATTTTTTCGGTGATAAGTGCTAAGTACTCGGCGAGGTTGTCGTTTCTCGCTTGATATTTTCCTCGTACTTGCGAAGCGACTAGTTGGGAATCTGTGTAGATTCGGATGTCTCTGGCCCCGAGGTCTGATGCCAGGCGGAGTCTGGCCAGGAACACTTCGTACTCGACTTGGTTGTTAGTCGTCGGGAAGGCGAGCGTGGGGGAGGCCTCGATGAGGGTACCCTCGTCGTTGTCGAGGATGATGCGGGCGCCGCTTCCTATGGAGTTGGAGGAGCCGTCCACGAAGATGGTCCAGATGTGGCTCCTGGTGGTGGGGTCGGGTGACGGGGTCATCTCGGCGACGAAGTCTGCCAGGGCTTGAGCTTTGACGGCATGCCGGCCTTCGTAAATGATGTCGAACTCAGATAATTCTAACGACCATTTCAGCATGCGTCCAGCCATGTCGGGTCGGCCTAGGAGCTGGCGGATGGGCTGATCGGTGTGGAGCACGACGGCGTGTGCGAGGAAGTAATTCCAAAGCCGTCGCGCTGCGGTGATGAGGGCTAGGGCGACTTTCTCGATCAGCCGGTATCGGACTTCGGGACCGTTGAGGGCTTTTCTTGTGAAGTAGATGGGTTTTTGGCCCTCCTCGGTTTCGCTGATGAGGACGGCGCTGACGGCTTCGTTCGCCACGGCCAGATATAGGTATAGGGTTTCGCCCATCACGGGACGTGTCAGCACCGGTGGTTCGGACAAGACGCGTTTGAGGTGGTGGAGGGCTTGCTCGCATTCCTCTGTTCATTCGAACGTGGTTTCCTTCCTGAGTAGTTTGAAGAAGGGGAGGGCGTGCTGGGCGGACTTGGCAATGAACCGGGAAAGTGAGGCGAGCACGCCGTTGAGGGATTGGATGGACTTCTTCATGGTGGGCGTGGTGATTTCTGAAAAGGCGTGGCATTTATCCGGATTGGCCTCGATCCCGCGCTCGGTCAGGTAATACCCGAGGAACTTGTCTGCACGGACACCGAAGGTGCATTTCTCCGGGTTGAAGCGCATTTGGCATGTCCTCGCAGTCTCGAAGACCTTCTTGAGGTGGACCGTGTGGTCGTCTTTTGTGCCGGATTTGACGATCATGTCGTCCATGTATACTTCGAGCATGTCGTTGATTTCGCCCCGGAATACGTTGTTCATCATCCGTTGGTATGTGGCTCCGGCGTTCTTTAGGCCGAAGGGCATTACGTTGTAGTAATAATTGCCTGACGCCGTCATGAAGGCCGTGCTCTGCTTATCGTGCTCGGCCATCGGGATTTAGTTGTACCCCGAGTATGCGTCCATGAAGGACAAGAGCCTGAAGCCCGCGGAGTTGTCGACGAGTTTGTCGATGTTGGGGAGGGGGTAGGCGTCCTTAGGACATGCCCAGTTGAGATCGGTATAGTCAACACACATGCGCCATTTTCCATTATTCTTTTTAACGAGTACAACATTGGACAGCTAGGTTGAATACCGGGCTTCCGAAATAAAATTTGCCTCTAGGAGGTCTTTTACAGCTTTCTCGGCTGCTACCGACTTTTCGGGGGACTGTCTACGCCTATGTTGAACTACGGCTTTCGCGGTCGGGCTGATGGACAGCTTGTGGCAGGCGACCTCGGGGTCGAGTCCGGGCATTTCTGCGGCGCTCCATGCGAAGAGGTCGGCGTTCTCGCGGAGGCAGGCTTGCAGCTGTCTTTTCGCGAGGTCTAGTCCGGCGCCGATCTTCACGGTTCTGCTCTTGTCTTCCCCGAGTGTGATGATCTCAAATTCTTCGTCCGGGATGGGGCGTGTCGGGTGTACGGGCTGTCCGTTGGCTTCGCTGGTTTTTACTTCGTGATCGCGCTCCTCGGTGAAGCGACTGTCGAGGTCCATGGATCCGACTAGGTCCTTTGGTTTGCTTTTTGGTGTTATGATCGGAGTTGCCCTCTTGGTTGCTGGAGCGATGGTGTCTAATCCTTTTAGCGCGGCCTCGATGTCTCCGTTGAGGGTCACCACGGCCCCCCGTTTCGTGTAGTATTTCATCTTCAGGTGGACGGTGGGAGGTACCGCGGTGATTTCTGCTATTGTTGTTTGACCGGTAAATTAGCAAGTGTACTAATTGTACCGATGTAGTAATAAGGGGAAATTCCCTGAATATCGATCTCGCGGACTGCGTATGAACACAAGTTCTAAAATAATACAATTGAACAAAAAGTCATAGGGGTTTTGGTTTGTTTCTTACAATTTTAAAGGCCAAAAGGCAAAAGCAGTATAATAAAGGTTTTAGACAGTTATGAGAAGCATGCTAGAGTAGGGTGTATGAAAAAACCTTGTAATAACCTTAATCCTTATTTTTCAGAAATCACTACTCAATTCAATTGTTACCGGTTTTAAAGATTAGTTGACTCTAATTCCTTAGTAGAAAACCCTTTGGTATTCTTCCTATGCCCCAATTCCTTGGCGGTATAGGAACAATCCCAAGCAACATATTTTATCTAAAACATTACGGTTACTATAGGGTATCCCCATTCCTAGGCAATATCTACTATAGTATTATCGTATAAACGCGTTAACGATCGTTTTTCCAAACCTAAGGTTAACCGTAAAACAAATCCTTATTTGTCAAATAAGAAGAGCCATAAGAAAATTATACAATAACAACGATGATTAGAAAGTAGTGAAATCCATTATTCAAAGGAAACAAGGTTATTACAGAGTCAATTCAGGGACACCCCCTAGCATTAGGGGGTTTAGCTACTCATAATAATAAATATAAAATCAACAATAAGACTAAACATTACAAGATAATTGGTTGCCTTGATCTTCAATCGCTTCCGCTCATGAGGACCTTCAGTTTCCAAAATCCTTGATCGCTCCAATCTTTCTCGTCAAAATTCTTTTCCGTTCAAAAGTTCAATCCTTATTCTTTCTCCAAACACGTATCAAATAGTCTCAATTCAAACTAATCACTAGGGAAATACCCACAATACCCTCGGGGATCACAAGAGTAAAAAATACAAGAAAAATAGGGAAAAAAGCGCTTCCTGCAACACGGGCCGTGTCAGGCAACACGGGCGCCCGTGTTGGCTTCCTGAAAGATTTTTCGCGTGAAATTTGCAAGTCCCAGGTGTCACAACACGGGCCGCGTCACACAACACGGGCACCCGTGTTGTGCCACTGTTTTTTCTTCAAAAATCGCCTTTTCTGAGCAAATCCTGCAACACGGGCCGTGTCACACAACACGGGCACCCGTGTTGCACCCCTGTTTCGAATCTGACTTCGATTCCAACACGAAAGTCTTAGCTCTCTCTCTTAGCTTTCCGGAGGTTTTTAGAACGCCTCAAACGGATTCCCAGAACTCCAATTATGATCGTTTTCGTGCAGACTGCGAAAGATTTCACAACAAAACTCTTCCGAAATCTTGCCATTTTTTCCCAGTTTTCGCTCTGCTTCTCCTTTATTGTATACCTGAACCTAGAAACAGTAAAAATACCAAATCGACGCGTAAAATGTAATGAAAACAACTAAAATGAGATAAGACAAAACAAATGATTAACTGACATAAACGGTAAAATAACGTGTAAAAACCACCGATCAAACTCCCCCAAACTTAAACCATTGCTTGACCTCAAGCAAAAAGCTTGGATAAATAATTTTCAAGTCAAACAGCATATCAAGTGAAAGGTTCAGGGTGTAAGGCGTGTCGATACTCATACGTGAGTCTTAGTTCCGATCGACTCAAATCATCTCTTTCGGGACTCATTTGTTAACGAAGGCATTACATAAACACATACCGCAGTAAACTTACGGACCTAAATCTCCCTTTCGGCCACCTCTCCAACTATGCTTTGGGCTTAAGTATTTTCTTCGATTTTCTACCCCTTTCATTCGGATAATCAGATTAAGGCATGCACATTTTCTCGAGATTTTTTTCTATGGCACCTTTATTCTTTTTCTCGCTCACAGGCGTTTATTAGTCCACTTTGGGACGACTATAGTGATTCAACCGCCGTTAGGCTAAATAACCGGGTGAGGGTTACCCAACTTAGAAGGACATGTTGTCTTTACCGTCATTATTCAACTCTTTTTTTTTTTGTTTCCACACATCATTCTCAAAACAATTTTTTTTTTATTATGCAGGACTATCACAGTGAACTAATCGGGGTATACTTTTCAAATCCAAGTACTATGGCACAAATCTACATGTTGGACTCGTTTCCTTACTCTGGGGAACCTAGGGTGTTCAAGTTATACCTCAATTTCCAAACTTTCCCAAGTTCCTTAGTTCAAACTCCACTTCCCTTGAACTCTAAATACTTTCTTGACTACCTTACACACCTGCCAATCACAAGAAAAATGTTACGGTCTCCGTAGGGGCGAATTCGATGTGATTTTTACCGAACTTAAAAATAAAAGGTATTTAAATGGAAAATACAAAACGGTAAAACCTCTCCCAAACTTGAACTAAACATTGTCTCAATGTTCAAGAATCAAGAGAATAAGAGGTGTACTCACAGAGATCCTCACATAGGGGTCGACCGGTAATGCAGTACCTCTTCGCTGCTTCCACGTTTTCCCTTGTAAAATCTCGTTTATTCCTGCAAAAACAATAACAACAAAAGAAACAACATCAATTCATAAAACCGTGGGTTGCCTCCCACGCAGCGCTTCGTTTAACGTCGCATGGCTCGACTATCGACTCCCCATTATTATGGGGGGTACTTCAACTTCCAAACTCTATTGCTCAACTTCTTCGCAACAGAATATTGTGCCGGTTCAGAGATATGAGCAACTTGAAATGGTTTTGATCGTTCTCCCTTCTTAGTTGTGTTAATCTTCCCAACTGAAGGTTTGACATCTTTCTCCTTACCTTTCTTTCGACCCTCTTGAGTTTTTAAAGTGATTTCCTCATCAAAAAATTTCAAAGTGAGCGTACATTTTTCCACATCAATATTGCACCGACTAGTAAGCAAGAAAGGTCGGCCAAGTATGATCGAAGTTTCTTCATCCTCGGGTATATCCATGATTTGAAAATCAACGAGGTAAGTGAAGTTATTGATTGTCACTAGAACATCCTCTGCTAGCCCATATGCCATCTTGGTTGTGTGGTCGGCAAACTTCAAGCTTGTTCCTGTATCACTCACTTTTCCAATATCCAGCTTTTTAAAAATTGATAACGGCATGAGACTCACACTAGCACCTGAATCGATCAGGACTTTCTTAAAAGTTCGATCCTTTATAGTACATGGAATTACAACTGGTCCAGGATCCTTCATCTTGATTGGTATTTTCCTTTCTTGTGCTATTTCCTTGCATTGCTCAGTTGTGGTCTTCGATTCTTCACCCATTGGTCTCTTTTTACCTATAACCTCTTTCATGAACTTCTTGTACAAAGGCATTTTCTCAAGTGCTTCAAAGAAGGGCATGTTGATTTCCAATTTGTTGAACATTGCACTGAACTTTCCGAAGTCTTTCTCGTTCTGATCCTTCTTTGTAACTCTTTAAGGGAATGGTAATTTGATTTTTGGTTTGACCTCCTCTTTCTTTTTCTTTCCAATTGACTTTTCAGTTAGTACAGCTTCTTCTGGTTCTTTTATTTTTTCTCTTACCTCACGTTCCACCTCTATACATTCTTCCCCCTTTGTTTCCTCTTCTTCTATCGCTTTCTGATTTCTTGTTTTGACAGCATTAATACTCTCTTGATTTTTCGGATTCGGTACTGTCGCGCTCGGGAGGGTTCCTTGAGCGTGTGTTGAGAGGTGTTGGGCTATCTGTCCCATCTGCGACTCAAGGTTTTTGATGGAAGCTGTGATGTTCCTTTGAATGTTTCAGGTTTCTTCTTGGAATTGCATACTTTGAGCTGCCATTCTTTCAATAGCTAACTCCCATTCTGCTTTTTGAGGAGCCTGTTGTTGTTGCGGATATGGAGATTGGTTTTGGTCTTTCTAGGAAAAATTAGGATGATTCTTCCATCCTAGATTATAGGTATGAGAATACGGATTGTTTTGCCTCAAAACTTTTATCTCTTCAATTTGTTGAGCAGTAGCAAGACAATGCACAGTAAAATGGGGACCATTACATACCTCACAACTCACAACTTGGACAGGTTGTACCTGAGCTACAGTTTCAATACCCACATTCATTCCCTTAAGCCTTCTTTCCACTTCAGCTTTGATTTGATCTTCCATTTTCACAACTTGTGCAGCCAACTTCAAGTCAACTATTTCTTCTGGCTTACTCACACTCCGGTCATATAATTCCAGATGTTCGTTTGTAGCGATCGCTTCAATAATTTTTCTGATTCCAGTGGCTGTTGTAAAGTTAGATGAACCACCGGCTGCTGTATCGATTAGCTGCTTAGTCTTCATCTTAAGACCATTCACAAACATCTGCATCTGTTTAGTTTGATCCAGATTGTGAGTAGGACATGCAACTAATAACCGTTTGAACCTTTTATACGAGTCCCCGAGTGATTCTCCCTCCCCCTGTTTAAGATTCATAATATCATATCGTTTGCGAATATAAACAGAGGCAGGAAAATACTCATTCAGAAAGGCTTTTTCCATTTCTTCCCACGTAGTAATACTTCCGGCTGGTAAGGAGTAAAACCATTCTTCAGCTTCTTCAGATAAAGTGAACGGGAACATTCTTAACCTTTTAGCTTCATCTGTGTGTCCTTCAATCTTTAGAGTAGTGCTCATCGTCAGAAATCTCTGTAGATGCTTATTTGCGTCTTCGCTAACCTTTCCGGTGAAAGGTCTCCTCTCAAGGTGAGTGATTGTGCTCTGATGTAGTTGGAAATTTGCGACATTCACTGGTTGATTCACAATGGTCATCCGGTTTGATTGAGCATTTGCCCCTCCATAGTCTCCCAAAAGTCTCTCCGCTGGTGGAAGATCCGCCATAGCTTCAGTATCTCTTTCTGATTCTGAACTTGAATCTGAATGAACAGAAACTCTTTCCTCTTCTGAAACTAATAGTCTAGCTTGACTATGTCTTTCGCGTAGAGTCCTTTCAATTTCTGCGTCCAAAGAAAAATTAGCTGAGGGATCTCCTCGCATGAAAGTGTTAGACGTAGATTAGTAGTAACAAAATAAAAATAATAAAAATTACAATTAAAAACTGGAAATAAAATTTTGGTCGCAGAGCAACAAAATTTCAATTGAATTAGAATTAAACTTATATTCTGGAAGTCCCCGGCAACGGCGCCAAAAACTTGACCGGTAAATTAGCAAGTGTACTAATTGTACCGATGTAGTAATAAGGGGAAATTCCCCGAATATCGATCTCGCGGACTGCGTATGAACACGAGTTCTAAAATAATACAATTGAACAAAAAGTCATAGGGGTTTTGGTTTGTTTCTTACAATTTTAAAGGCCAAAAGGCAAAAGCAGTAAAATAAAGGTTTTAGACAGTTATGAGAAGCATGCTAGAATAGGGTGTATGAAAAAACCTTGTAATAACCTTAATCCTTATTTTTCAGAAATCACTACTCAATTCAATTGTTACCGGTTTTAAAGATTAGTTGACTCTAATTCCTTAGTAGAAAACCCTTTGGTATTCTTCCTATGCCCCAATTCCTTGGCGGTATAGGAACAATCCCAAGCAACATATTTTATCTAAAACATTACGGTTACTATAGGGTATCCCCATTCCTAGGCAATATCTACTATAGTATTATCGTATAAACGCGTTAAGGATCGTTTTTCCAAACCTAAGGTTAACCGTAAAACAAATCCTTATTTGTCAAATAAGAAGAGCCATAAGAAAATTATACAATAACAACGATGATTAGAAAGTAGTGAAATCCATTATTCAAAGGAAACAAGGTTATTACAGAGTCAATTCAGGGACACCCCCTAGCATTGGGGAGTTTAGCTACTCATAATAATAAAGATAAAATCAACAATAAGACTAAACATTACAAGATAATTGGTTGCCTTGATCTTCAATCGCTTCCGCTCATGAGGACCTTCAGTTTCCCAAATCCTTGATCGCTCTAATCTTTCTCGTCAAAATTCTTTTCTGTTCAAAAGTTCAATCCTTATTCTTTCTCCAAACACGTATCAAATAGTCTCAATTCAAACTAATCACTAGGGAAATACCCACAATACCCTCGGGGATCACAAGAGTCAAAAATACAAGAAAAATAGGGAAAAAAGCGCTTCCTGCAACACGGGCCGTGTCAGGCAACACGGGCGCCCGTGTTGGCTTCCTGAAAGATTTTTCGCGTGAAATTTGCAAGTCCCAGGTGTCACAACACGGGCCGTGTCACACAACACGGGCACCCGTGTTGTGCCACTATTTTTTCTTCAAAAATCGCCTTTTCTAAGCAAATCCCGCAACACGGGCCGTGTCACACAACACGGGCACCCGTGTTGCACCCCTGTTTCGAATCTGACTTCGACTCCAACACGACAGTCGTAGCTCTCTCTCTTAGCTTTCCGGCGATTTTTAGAACGCCTCAAACGGATTCCCGGAACTCCAGTTATGATCGGTTTCGTGCAGACTGCTAAAGATTTCACAACAAAACTCTTCCGAAATCTTGCCATTTTTCCCAGTTTTCGCTCTGCTTCTCCTTTATTGTATACCTGAACCTAGAAACAGTAAAAATACCAAATCGACGCGTAAAATGTAATAAAAACAACTAAAATGAGACAAGACAAAACAAATGATTAACTGACATAAACGGTAAAATAACGTGTAAAAACCACCGATCATTGTTCTGCCCAAGATACAGTTGTAGAGGGACGGGCACTCGATGACTAAGAAACGGATGCTGATCTCCCTGGTCGTTTCCTCTTCTCCGAAGGTGAATTTCAGCTCTACGTACCCCCAAGGTCTCGTCGTCGTCCCGTTGAACCCCTGAAGGTCGGAGCCTACGTAGGGGGAAAGGTTGGATTCGTCGAGTTGGAGGGTTGTGAACAGGTGCGTGTACATGATGTCCACCGAGCTGCCCCCGTCGACGAGGATGCGCCTGACGTCGAAGTTCGCCATCCGTGCTCGTATGAGCAAGGGAATGTTGGAGTTGGGGGATCCCCCGGGGAGTTTTTCGAGGTAGAATGTGATCGGATTGGATCGACCTAGGAATCTTTCGAGCGTGCTCATTTTTCCGGAGTTGCTCGTGATAAGCTCGTCGAACTTTCTTTTCACTGATCCTATGGACGGGCTCCTCGTGGCGCCACCCGAGATGACCATGGCTCTGGCGAAGTATTCCCATCGGCTGGTTGGTCGGATTGGCTTGCTGGCTAGGTCGGGGCCTTCGGGAAGGCCGAACTCTCTGTTCGCGAACCAATCCTCGGGACGGCTAACACACAGTAAGACCTGGAGTCTACTGTCGCCATCCGGAGAGGGGAGTTCCTCGATTTTCTTGGCCTCGGGGGCCTCTTGCCTCGGGGGTTCACCTCCCCGGGTGTATCTCTTTAGGTGGCCGTCTTTGATCAGAATTTCAATCACGTCCTTGAGATGGATGCAGTCTTCGGTCACGTGCCCATGGCTCCTGTGGAATCGGCAGTATTTCGATTTGTCCATGTTGGGTTTAGGGGGTGTCGGGCGAGGAAAGCGGACGCCGCCTTGGGTAAATTCGGTTTTGGCGCACTCGGTCAGTATGCGCTTGCGGGAAGCGACTAGGGCCGTGTATTCCGTGAATCGACCGGTAGGGCCGTGTTGTTCGCGTTGCTCGCGAGGTTCGCGAGGGCGGTCTTCGCGTCGACGGTCAGCTCCTCGTCGATGGCTCGAGGCTCAGTCATCTCGGTGTCCGCGAGGGGCCTCCCTGTCTCGGGTGTCCCGTGCGGAGTTGGCTGCTTGGGTTTCTTCGAATCGGATATAATGCGCGACTCTGTCGAGGAAATCCTGGAGGGAGGTTGGTCGGTGTATGCCTACCGCCTCGTAGAACTTGGAGTCGTGGCGTAGACCTTGCTCCATTAGGTAGCGCTTCATCTCGTCGGATGTTGTTACCTGCACCGCTTCCCGGGTGAATCTTTCGATGTACTTTCGGAGAGATTCGTCGGGGCCCTGGATTATCGCCCTGAGGACGGCCTCCGTCTTCGGATGGCGTCGGGACGCTGTAAAGTGTTTTGAGAATAGGTCCTTCAGAACTCTCCACAACGTGACCGATTCGGGCTCCAAACTTTTGTACCACGTCATGGCGCCTTTCCTCAGGGTCGTCGGGAATAGCCTGCACTTGATAGCTCCTCGGACGTTTCGGTAATCGAGCATGGCCTCGATGTCTTCCAAGTGATCGTCTGGGTCGGATGTGCCGTCGTACGTCGACAGTGTCGGAGGCTTCTCCATCCCGTGGGGAATGGGGGCAGCCATGATTTCCCGGGATAACGGAGTGCGGTAGTCGTCTTCGTCGCTGAGGGCGGGTGACTGAGGAGGAGGCGAGCCGTTTAGAATAGGCGCCTGGTTTCGGGTCCTCGGCCTCCTGACCGGGGGTTCGCCGCGCGGATTCCCGACCCGGATCGCCGAAGCGTTCTAGCGCCTCCCGCGAACTTGTCTCGCTGGGGATCTGGTGCGTTCTCGCACCACTTCAGTTCGGGGTCTCTCCAGCCGAGGTCGGCGATTTCTGGGTCGAGGTGAGGGACTCCTCGAGCCTCCATTCTGGTCTTCCTGCGGAGGGGACCTCGGATGGCCTTCCCGCTCCAACGCTTCAATTTGTGCGTTCTGCTGAAACAGCAGCTGGTTCGTCTGGTTGATGGCCGCAAAGAGGGCGACCACCGTTGGGTCCGCTCCCGCTGGGATAAGAACGGGTTGGAACGCTGCTGGGCTTGGGGGACGGTGGTCGGCCTGACGCAGCAGTTCTGCGGATGACGGTGAGGCAGTATGGTCGTCTCTCTCGTCGGTCTCCGCCGGACGTGACGTTTCCATCTGCGTGCTTCCGTTGGTGGCGACGTTGAGCGCAAAATCGTGCATAGTATCGTCGTGGTGTGGGCTAGCCATGACCGTGGAGTGCTGGTGAAACTTTGATTTTCTGCTCGGAGTAACGGGGAAGTTTCTGTTCCCACAGACGGCGCCACTGATCTGACCTGATCGGAAGGGGATCACGGGTTGGCCACACGCTGTTGGACTGCTACCTGTTCGCCGATGAGGAGGAGGAAAAAGGGGGTGTACCTGCAAGACACTTTGATGCCAAAGTAAGGAATTGGGAAAAGTGTGAGCAAAGTACAGAAAATGTGGTAAGAAGTGAATACCTGACCCTCTTGAGGAAGAGGGTATTTACAAAGAGACCCCATCGCTAGGCCAACGGTCACTTGCGTTGGGCTGGATGGCCAGTCCCAACTCAGGTGACTGCTAGGGCTTACGTGGCGTAGTGAAGACCAGGACGTGGTCTTCGCCCTAGTCCAACTGTCCCGTGGTCTCTGGAAAGTGGGTTTGACCTGCTCTTTCGGAGGTGGGCAGTTGGTTGGTGAAGTGTCCCCGCGGAGGGGAGTACGTGGAGAACGTGCACCGGGCACGTTGTTCTCCCCGCGGAGGGGAGCTCGCGAGGTTCCCCGGAGGAACGTTGTTCTCCCCACGGAGGGGAGCACGCGAGGACGTGGAAGAGCCATAGGGTCTTGCCCGATGGCACGGGGAATGTCGCCTGCGGAGGGCGTCCTATTCGGCTAAGGGGGGCGCCGAGGACGCTTCGAGGCGTGCCGTCCCGCTTGGCGGGGAGCGTATCCTGCTCGTCCGATGGGGGGGGGGGGGGTTGCGCCCGGTCAAGCTATTCCATTTATTGGGCCTTGTGCGTTATTGGGCTGAACCGCGAGGATGGGCTCAGACCAAAACAATATTTTATCAAATTTTAATTGTGACAAATATATTATGAGATTTTATTTATTTATAATTTAAATGTGATAAATATTTTATAAATTTTTATTTAATTACAATTTAATTTTAAAAAATTTTAATCTCAATATTATATCTTATTCGTACGTAAAAAAAAAAAAGTTTCGAATGACCAAGTGAGTATGACCTAATTGTCCAAACAAGTTCAGTTTTTTTTTTTTTTTTCATTTATAAATGGAAGAGGTTTTAAAGCACACACATCTCAACAAAAAAACTTACCTAATTGTTATTGTCATCAACCATACAATCCTCAAAAAGCATCAACTTGTTAGTTGCATCCAATAGAAACACTGCGTAACTAGTTACTTTTATTCATTATCATTATCACTATCACTGCTAGCTTTTCCTCATATAGCTAGAGCTGATTGGGTCTAAGCCGCCGACACATACAAACAATTGGTGCAATCACATATTTGATAGTAAAAAGATAAATGATTACACAACTTGATCAAGACAAATACTTTATCTTAACAATATTTTGTTTCAAATTGCCACAATAAAATATTTACCAAGCCAATCCCACTATAAAAAACAAAATAGGAACTAACTATGATGCTAATTTTAAATTTGTCTTTTCTGTACTCGGTTAATCACTTTTGCTTAATCAATCATTTCACTTCATGATCTTTGCATTAACATTTTTATAATTGATAGCTAACTAAAAGTATGCTTGATGAACGCATGGAATAGTTAAAGAAACATTTATTTTTACTTGATTGTTTCATAGTATTGGATTGCACTAAAACATTAGTGATGTCATAAGCATATATGTGTCGCGGATTTTGTGGGCTTCTTGAAACACAATACTTCCATTCTCGTTGCGGTGGATTGTATTTCACATATGTTTGAAACATGCAGATTACTGTTTCATCTGTTATGTTTGTTAGTAGAAATTTAAATTGTAATGCCCACAACTTGGCTAGGTTGGAAAAACTGTACGGATTTAGAACCTGGATTGGTGTTATCCCTTGGTGGAACCCCAAGCTCTTGTACCTGTTCCTTTGTCTTCTTGAATAAAATCTCTTTTCCATTAAAAAAAAAAAAAAAAGAAAAAAAAAAAAAAAATATATATATATATATATATATATATATATATATATATATATATATATATATATATATATATATATATATATATATATATATATATATATATATATATATATATATATATATATATATATATATATATATATATAATTTCACTATAAATTTATTTCACTCAAATTCAAAAATACATAAAAAAAATCTACATAAACATGATTAATGGTCTTTATTTTAACTTCTTTTTTTAAAAATGATTTATATAATATTATAAATTTTAGTATAAAGAATTTTACAATATTTTTAAACTTCAAATAAATTTTTTATTAAAATAATTATTTTTAAAGTTTTATTTTAGGTATTTCATCATTTTACTATAATTTTTTTACATTAAAATTTTAAAAAATTATTTAAACTTGAAATTATTTTAAATATTTTTGCCTTAAAAAAAATTTTGAGATACATATTTTCAATTTTTTTTTTAATTTCAACTATATTTTAAATTTTATTAATGTATATTTATCTTATAGGATATTGAAATTAATCTTTTAATTTATAAAAAAGATAATTTAAAATAAAATTTTAATATTTAAATTTTTTATAATAAAAATTATTTTTAAAAATATAAAAAAAAAACTAATTAATTTTACTCTAACAATATATATTCTTAATCTCAACATTTACGCACAAACATCAGTTTTGTAAAACTTATACACAAACAAAATTAACTATACTACAAACTTTTTCTAATATACAAAAAAAAAAAAGAAAAAAAAATACAAATAGGTTGTTTCTATTAACCCTTTGGATTTGTTGTATTTTAGGAAAACAATATTTTGGAAAAGTGTTCAAATATTTAAAATTGGTCTAGATTGCTTAAGTTGTATGAAGTTGCAAAAATGTTACATGTTGGACGCAATGCTCCAGCATGATGGTACAATATCTGGGCCTTATGCAACAGGCGCAAGAATCCTGCGTTTTAGAGTGTTTTCTACATAAAATTTATTAAAGATTTAATTTTTATTGATTTAATAATATGAATAGATGATTTGTTTGACAACAAAATGGAGTTTAATTCGGATTTAAATAAATATTTATATTTGAATTTGAATTAAAAATAAAACATATCTTGTTAGAGATATTCATGGAACAAATCAAATATGCAAGAAATAATGCATTAAATTTGGATGAATTCAAAGATATTATCCAAGAAGAAAAATCCATAAGTATTTGCTATATAAGGAGATCAAAACATGCATTAGAAGACAAGTACTCCCATTAAAGATCTTAAAGTGTCTAGGTTTTGTACCGTGTATTCACGATAATGCCCTTCGTGGATTAGTGTTGAATCTTTATGTACACCTCTATGTTTCAGTAACTTGGAATAAATTTTTTGTCTAGTTGAGTTGTAATCAACATGGTTTATGTACACCTCTATGTTTTAGTAATTTGGCATATAAGGTTTATCTAGTTGAGTTATAACTTTCAACATTCTTTATCTTGTGAACATTGAAGTTGATCACTGGAGTTTAATAGTTGTTTGTCCCTGCCACTGGGATTGTGGCAGAGAAGAAAGTGAGTAGGTTCTCATACTTAGGGGGACTCTAAATAGAAAGTCATTGGATAGTTAGGAAGAGAATTAAACAACACATGATTTGTTGTTGCTTGTAAGTCTAATGGTACTAAGCTACTAATAGTGAATTTCCTTTATTGGATTGTGGACTCATTCCCCCAGATGTAGGTGTAGTTTCACCGAACTGGATAAAAAAATTGATTGTATTCTTTATAGCTTTAATGCTCCAACTTTTATTACTAGTTAGTATTTTGTTTCTGGTGCATCATGTCGCACTCGTTGTTGGAGCATCATGTTCGACATCTGTCTCTTGAGGAATAAAATTTCAGTTGGCATCTGAGCAGCCATCCTAGGCTGTTGGGTGAGATCCATGGGAGATAAATTCTACCCATATGGAGACTCCATGAAAGTTGGACAATTAGTCAACAAACCACTTGTTTTGGATGACACAAACAATGATTATTGGAAGGTAATGAGGTGGCTTTTCTCAAATGATTGGGAAATAAAAATGGAAAAGTTGTAATAAAATGATGGAAATGTCCAGTTGTTACTTATGAAGAAGACTCAATTAGCTTAAAACCAGAGGTCGATTATACCAAAGATGAAAATGATGAAGCCCTTGGAAACTCCAAGGCTTCGAATGTTATTATTAAATAGGCTGATAAAAACATGTTAAGGTTAATCAATACATGTTAAGAAGATAATTAAGCATGAGAGATTCTCAAAAAATTTCTCACGAAGAGTCATCATAAACTAATATGCCAAAACCCATATCAACAAGGATTTAGAATATGAGAATGAAGAAAGAAACCTCTGGTATCTCTAAGGCTTACTCTGGTAAGTATATTACTGAAAGTGAGTTGATGATGAGGGACTAACTAAGGAAGAGATAGCTAAATCTAATAGGTATGTGTTCATCAAGTGAGAAGAAATCTGCAGAGAAATCGAGAACTTGAAGAAAATTATAAGGGATCTTCATCAAGAAAATCAAAATCTTTCTAGTACAGTCACAGGATTTGACAACAGTCATGTGGAAAAAAAGGATCACATGTTCCACCATCGACCTAAACATGCGCACCACCATCGTAAGGGCTACAACAAGAGATTCCATCATTGTGGAAAATATAGACACATAAGACCAAATTGTTACAGACTACTCCCCCAATCCTGATTTATAAGCAAAATTTCCCATTTTCACACTTATTAAGAAATTCTAGTTTTGTGTGCAAATTAAATTGGATGGACTGAATTACTCTCAGTCATAATTAAATAAAGCATACTATAGGTATAGGGTGCCCACATTTTCTCTTCTCGGTAAAGCATTATCATGATTGAATTAACAGTATTAGCAACATTTAATAGCATATAGTACTAATACATTATTTTTTTAATATGGCCAGGACATTAAAAAAATGTCATCTTCATCCATTTGAACTGATCTGGTGTGATTAGAATGGATCATTGTGACCTTCAATGTAGGGAAACAACAGTGATTATAGGAGAGGAGGGGGTGTACCTGCAAGGTACTCTGATGCCAAAGTAAGTTTTTGGGCTAGAGAGAAAGCAAGTACAAGTGTTTATGTATGAGTTAGAAGGATTTGGAGAGAGATTAATGAAACAGGTGATGCATGCCACAAGAAAACAAACAATTGTGGTCGTAAAAGAGTTGAGATAGACTTTGAAAAAATTCGTGATATTTCGTTACCTGAGCGTAGAAATTTTCGATCTTTTAGCAAAAGCTTTAGGTATTAGAAGAAAGTCAATATTGGAAAAATATATGACCGAAGGTGTACTGCGTAAACATTCAAGCGCGTTGAAGCCACATATGGAGGGTGATAATATGAAACAACATCTTAGATTCTGCTTGGGCATGCTTGAGGAAACTAGCATTCCTCATGACCCAATTTTTAAATCTGTGTATAACATTGTGCACATAGATGAAAAATGGTTCTATATGTCAAAAAATTCAACGAATTATTACCTTCTTGTAAACGAGGAAGATCCATATAGGACTTGCAGAAACAAAAATACAATCAAAAGGTTATGTTTTTAGTAACGGCGGTTAAACCCATATTTGATGATGAAGATAATGTGACATTCACGGGAAAAATTATCGTGTTTCCACTAGTTGATAACATGCCAACAATAAGGTCAAGTGTCAATCGAACAACATGGACACTTGAAACAAAACCAATTACTTTTATTACTAAAGAGGTCAGTCGAATGTTTTTAATAAACAAGATCTTACCAGCCATCAAAGAAAAATGTCCATAAGAGCATGCATGTGAGGCAATTTTCATTAAGTAAGATAATGCACGGTGCCACGTTTCTTTAAACGATAAGAATTATGTGTAGCAGCTTCTGAAGGAGGCTTTGACATTCGTTTGACATGTCAACCGCCTAATTCTCCCAATTTGAATGTTTTAGATTTAGGTTTTTTTAGTGCCAAACAATCATTGCAACAGAAGGAATTAGTTAAATTAATTGATGAGCTTATTCAAGTCGTGGAAAATGCTTGAGTCTTTTGATATAAAAAATTCAAACAAGATTTTTCTCATGCTTCAATCATGTATCGTTGAAATTATGAAGAAGATAGAATCCAATGATTAAAAATTCCTCATATGAAAAAGATGCATTATTTACTCAAAGAAGGTTACCTACTCAACTAAATTGTGATAGAGAATTAGTTCAAGAAACTTATGAACATTTACACAATATTAGCTCAATATGTTGTATCATTTCAAAATTTTAAATTAATTCATATATAAGATTTAAATTATTGAAATGAAAAGGTTGAATTACATGACTTATTATTTTTTTTGATGAAGAAGAAGCTTGCATTAATAAGAAGAAAAAGGTACAAAATAGCCCTGATAATCAATCAAAGGGAAATCACCAAGCCAAGTCCTAGAACCTACAACCTTTCCTACTCTCACAAGACCATGAGCAAGAAGGTTCTTGGATCTACTGATATACATGATAGAACTACCAAAACAATTCTTAAGGAGGATTCTACAATCTTCTGCGATATGTTCAATACTAGCATATTCCTGACACAAATTAATATAGTTGACACTGAACAGAGAGTCGGATTGGATCAAAAAATTCTTAATTTTCATATGCATAGCCAATTGAATACCCTACCTAATAGCTAGACATTCAGTAGCAGTGGGATCAAGCAGTCTCCTTTTTAATTTTCTTGTTGAGAGAAGGACTTTATTCTCCTGATTTTTTATAACACAACCGAACACAGTCAAGCCTTCTTTAAAGACTCCCGCATCAACTTGGGTGATGGCAGCAGTGGCACAAGAATCAGTCTCTTCATTGTTGGAGGAATGCTTTCTCTTCTTGTTTTCATTCCAGAAATTGAACTCTTGCATCATATCAACTGCTTCAGCAGCCACTTGCGAATGGGAAAGGTTCCTGGCATGAAAAATGATGGAATTCCTTGCAAGCCAGATTTTATACAGTATAACACTAATGAGTTGACAAAGCAAAGAGTCCTTGCAGTCCAAGAACTCCTCCAACCATCTACAAATATCAACATTGGACAAGATTCTAAGGCTAATAATGGAAGAGAAGAAAGTCTGTTTTTCGAAATTGCATTCTAAAATAAATGATCCCCAGTTTCAGTCTTCAAATTCCAAAAAGGACAGGAAGGGTCCAGAGTAATACCTTTTTTCCTAAGGTTGTCTCGGGTGGGAAGAATATTTCTAGCAAGTATCCATATGAAACTTCTGATTTTGTTCTGAAGATGGATATGCCAAATCAGTTTCCACAATTCCTGGTTTGGATTACAAGAAGGCCCGGGATTTGAAAATATGCACTCTTTTAGACATAATTGTTATGCAGATCTCACAGAGTAGTTACCTTTTTTTCCATAGTTCCAGATAAGTTCATCTTCCACTATTCTTTGAGAAAGAGGAATGCCAATAATTTGTAAAGCATCAATCAGCCGGAAAATGGAGAAGATCAAATCTTCTTTCTAACAACTAGTGTCTGAGTCAATTAATTCACTAATTTTCCAATCAGAATCTATAGCAGGACTTTGTTGCAGAAGTTTGAAACTAGGATTCCCAGGGATCTATCTATCCTCAACCACTAACACCTTCAAACCATTTCCTATCCTCCATCTAGATCCTCGATGAACCAAATGTCTGGCACTCACTATACTCCTCCAAGAATAACTAGAATTATTCCCTATAGAACAATTATCAATACCACAATTTGGGAAATACCTGCCTTTAAGAACCCTGCCAACAAATGAGTTTTCATTACCAAGAAACCTCCAGTACTGCTTTCCAAGGAGACTAATGTTGAATTCTCTAATACCTTTAAAGCCCATTCCTCCTTTCTTCTTTGATATAGCCATCTTATCCCACCGAAACCAATGGATCTTTCTTTCTCCATTCCTCGAGCCCACCAGAATTTTGCTATTATTCCTTCTATTTCATTGCATATTTCATCTGGTAACCTGTAACAGCTCATAACATAAGTTGGAATAGCCTGTGCAACCGATTTTATCAAGACCTCTTTCTCTGCTCGCGAGAGGAACTTCTCCTTTCAACCTTTAATTTTTTTTCCAAACCCTCTCCACCACTAGAGTAAAAATATCCTTCTTTAACCTCCCTAAGACCACAGGTAAACCCAGATACTTGTCATGGCCATCTACTATCTTAACTCTCATCCTTGCTCGGATCATGTTGCTAGCTTCTTCATCCATATTTCGACTGAAAGATGCCGCTGACTTGTCCAGATTCACTTCTTTTCCAGAAGAAAGTTGATACTTGTGAAGAACCTCCATCACTCTTGAAGCCTCATTTATATTAGCTCGAGTAAAACACAGGCTATCATCTGCAGAAGAAAAAAAACAAATGAGAAATTGGTGGTGACTTCCTAACAACTCTTAGACTATGCATTTTTCCTTCCTCCACCTCCTTCTTGATGAGGCGTGAGAGAACATCTGCATAAAGAATGAAAATATAGGGTGAGAGAGGGTCTCCTTGCCGGAGAAATAGAAGATAAGGCTCTTTCAATGAGCTAGAACAAAACGATGACATTGTTGTCCATTAAGGAGAACACTGTAAGAAATAGAAGATATGCATCTTTCAATGAGCTCCACCATATGCATAGGAAAACCCATCAAGGATAAGGTTTTATGATAAAACTCCACTAAAGACGATCATATGCCTTAGACACATCAAGTTTTAGAGCCATTTAGCCTCGTTTGCCTTTGTTTTTCTTCTTCAACCATTGAAAACATTGCAAAGCAACCAGTGCATTATCAGTGATTAGGCAACCTTGAACAAAGCCATTTTACTCCTCATCAATAATATTAGAGAGAATTCTCTTAATCCAATTTGAAATCGACTTAGTTACCAGTTTCATCACCACATTACTTAGGCTAATTGGTTTGAAATCCTTTGGAGTTATAGGGTGTTTACATTTAGGGATAATAGCTATATGTGTGGAGTTTATCAACCTAGGATCTTTGCCTTAATTCAAAATATCAAGAACCATCTTACCAACCTCATTTCCAACTATGTGCCAATATTTCTGTTAAAAAAGAGCAGGCAAACCATCCGGTCCTGGAGCTTTTAGGGGATGCATTTGATCTAGAGCCTCCTTAACTTCATGGATTGTGAAAGGTTCACTGCACCAGCTAATATGGCTAGCCTTCAACTTCCTCTAATCACACTGCAAACTTCTTTAATGTCTGTAGGGTTTGAAGACTTGAATAGTTTTTCAAAATAACCTATTAGCAACTCTTCATAGTATTCCTCATCCCTCCACCAATGCCCTTCTTCATCTTTTACTTTTGAATATTGTTGGTTTTCCTTCTTTAATCTACTTTCTTATGAAAAAAACTTGTTATTTTTATCTCCATACTGTAACCAGACAAACTACTTTTTTTGTCTCCAAACAACTTCTTGGAAATGAAGCAATCTATTTCTTTGGGATTCTATAGCTTTATAAGATCTAATTGAAGCTTCGTCGGGAGACCATCTCTTCTCATACTACATCATATCTTCAACTCTCTTGAGCTCCTAATTTATAGCACTAATCTTGTATTCCTTGAAGAAGTCACTCAAACCCTGCAAATTGTTGAGTTTATGAGTCGTTTGAGAGGGACCGTTGTTCCAAAGATGAGAAATATAATCCTCACATCTAGGGTATTTGCTACATGCTTCTTCAAATATGAAAATGTACTGCCTCATCTTTTCTCTAAGATTTAAAGTGACGTTGATAGTTGCATGATTCGATCCATATCTTAGCAAATGACAAACTCTAACTGGTGAGAATCTGTTCAAAAAGCAATTTGAAGCAAGGGCTCTATATAACCGGAATTTAATGTTGTTAGTCTCAGTTCTGCCATTCGACCAAGTGTATGGATAACCTTCAAACCCAAGATCAATGATGCCACTAGTCTTCATGAACTTCCTATCCCAAGATAATTGGCTTATGGACCCGGTCACTCCACTCTTCTTCTCTTTATCTATCAAGATATCATTTAGATCACCGAAGCATATAACTTTCTCTCCCCCCGTTTTGACTAAATCTGCAAGAAGGGACCAAGTGTGTTTTTATTGTGCTTCTCTAGAAAGTCGTAAATCCCATAGAAAAATCAAGGAACTTCTTCAAGATAATCAGCCACCAAACCACTAATATGATTCAAAGAGTAAGATGTGATGTTAACCTGGAAATTGTCTTTCCATAACAAAAGGATCCCCTCAGCTCTTTCACGACCTTGACCCAGGCAGTCCACTTCCCAAAAACCATCAAAACTTGTTTTAAACTTGATCTTGATTATCTCTTCATATTTCAGCCTTGTTGTCGCTACCGCGAAAATAAGGTGTCGGTAAAACAGAAGAGTCACCACCTTTCGTTATTTATCCCTCAGAACGGGAAAGGAAACGATCGGAAAAACCTGACGAAAAGGTATAAGACAAGGTCATCGCAACCATTATCTGGATTCAGGAGTCGGTTACGCAAGGGGAAGGTATTAGCACCCCTCACGTCCATCGTACTCGATAGGATCCATGCTTGTTGTGTTTATCTGACGGGTTTATTTACTATCTACCTATCGAGGCTGGTCTGAAAAGAAAAGAAAATGACTCGTATTCTCATTAGAGAATGAGAAATCAGAGTCAACGTAGTTCGCCTAACTACGGGTTACGGAATGGAGGAAGGTGGGTCGCCAATACAACAGTATTGTGCCTATGTACTCTCAACAGATATGAGAGATCAGTGCTTACGTAGTTCGGGATAATACGGATTACGAGAATTCAGATTCATCTGTTTTTCCAAGTAGGGTTAACAAACAGCTCCAGCAGTTTGGCGTATGCAGCTCGACCTTTGGAGACTTAGGTGTTACCGTTTGCGGTAGAACTGGGAGTTAACGACACTCTTTTCTTCAGAAAAGCTTCCTTTGAATTATGGGCCCACGGGGCAAAAGGTTTGAAGTTTGTTTTTTGTCTTTTACGGAAGAACTGTTTTTTATGGTTGTCTGCAACTAATATCGCACTAGAGACTATGACTTAGGAGTGAACGCGTCACATGTCACCCTAAGGGTACCATACTAAACATCCTGACTCTTGAAGAGTGACCCTTCAACAATCATTTCCTAAGTAACTTAAGGCTCGTAACGTACAACATCAGTTAACCTTTATTACTGTATTTTTGATCTATTTGAAGATGAGAAGAGAGAACAGGCTCAACTAAGGGGAGACTATCAAGTCCTAACAGTTGTCATGTCAAGGATTCATCCTATGGTCGAAGTTTGAAACAGGGAACTCCTAGAAGTTATCATGCATAGGTTTCAACCTAAATTTCTAATCATCACTTCCTTATCAAAGGAAGTGAGATTCCTAGGGGATCATGGCAATGAGATACGGAAACAGATAAAGCATCAGCTAAACGGTAAACAGTACAGTAAAGATGCATGCAATGCAAGTGAGGGAGGAAATATGTGTGGGGCAGGAGCCTCCACAAGCTCATCTCAACCTCAAGCCAAGTATGAATATTTGCAAAGATAAAGGAAGAAAACAATGCAACAAGAGCAAGTCACACAAGCAACAGTCAAACAGAAAGGGCAGCGGACAAAATATCTCAACAGCAAGACTCCATATGGCCATGTTATGCACTTCAATTCAAAATTGTGATGATGCCAATATCTTTATAATATCAATTCCAATCAAAATGATCACAAATTTGGCCTGAAAACATCTCATTTCCAATTGTTTTGAATTTTTACATTTTAATTCATTAAAATGGTCTTTATGTGAATTCTCTTCAACCAATGCTTGATATAATCCATATCAATGGACTCTTGGTACTTGGATAAACTAAAAACATCATTTTGAGCAACTTTCATGTTGAACAAAAATCCATTTGAGGCTTGCAAGATGATGAAATTGACCTATGATTCAAAATGACCTGTAATGTCCAAATACCCAAAATACCCTTGACTTGTCAAAGTCATAACTTGAGTTCTACAAATCCAATCATGGACTTCTAATACTCTATGGAAATCTAAGAGAATAAGGAACAACGTTCATGTTGACCAAAAGTTCATAGGAATCATCCTTCTAGGGAAAAAGTGTCATGCAAGTTGGGTAACTTTCAAGCTCCAAATTCACATGCCTCAGATGACTTGTAACTTGTCTGGCTCATAACTTGAGTTCTATAAATCCTATCAAGGACTTCTAGTACTCAAATTAAAGCTAAGATCATGCCCTACAACAATCATGTTGGGGTAAAGATGAGATGAAAATCATATCTTGAGTTAAATAGTCTTGAAGTCAGGGGTCAAGCCAGGGGATTTTACACTGTCAAGTCTTAGAAACCCTAGTCTGAAACTTCTCAAACTCCTCAATCATGATGAGTTAACCCTGGAATCATCCTTATAACATCTCAATGTATAAATCCATGATCCTATGGATCTTGAATTAAGTATCAACCTTCTTCAAATCCTCGGTTGACTTAGGGTTGACCCAGTCAAACCCTCGCTGCACCAATCATGGTTGAGTCTTCTTAATCTTGCATAATCACCTGTCTAGGCCTCAAAGTGATCTTCAACACTTCTCATGAGCTTTATCAAGACCTCAAGTCCAACTTCATGGCCTCAGAGTCATCTGATGGCTTCCCACAACTCTCAAGTCAGGAGACACACACTCTTGGTTTAAACCACTCTCTCTGAGGATCTTTTAACTTCTCTGACAAGGATATCAACCCTTATACACCTGAATAACCCTCTTAGCTAGCTTCATAGTTTTGTATAGCTCTTTATTGGTAATCATACCTCTTGATCTCATGCATACATGTCAATGGAATGCAAATGATAATGCTAATGTGAATGAAATGCAACATAAGCTAGGTAAAGAAATGTTGGGCAAATTTTGGGGTGCAACACTCGTCTCCATAATAAAAACCAAATTGGGGTTTTCCATCCTAATGGCTCGAATTGATAAAGTATTTGTTTTATTTTAATTTTTTAATTAAAAAATTGAAGAATGAGCAAGGAGTATACAATTTGCGTTAGGAAAAAACGTAGTAAGTTGAATTAAAGTAGAATTCATAGTACTACTACAGTTCTAAATAATTTAAAATGAAATTAAAATTAAAAAAAGGGAAAAAATGCATAATAAGACAAAAGAAAGAGATAGAAATCGTTAGTGATACAAGATGAGAAATCATCATTTTCTTGGAAGACAAAATTAAGTGGACATGTGTATTCTAGTGTTTAATGTTAGTATTAAATGTTAACTGAAATTGGATAAAGGGTATATTTGAAATAAAAGGATTAAATAGAGTACAATTTTATGACTTTTCTTATATTTAAGGCCAAAATTTTTTGAAGGCTTTTGCTTATAAATAAGATCGAAGGGATTATATGGTTTTCCATAACACCACAGGAAGACAAGGTTCAAAAGGAAAGAAAAGAAGGTTCAAGTGAAGAAGGTGTGGAAACCCAAAGTGGAAATTACATGTTTTATAGCTCATGCCTCTCTTAGAGTATCCTCTATAGAGGATTGGTATTTTGATACTGGTTTTTCCAGACACTTGACAGGGGAAAGGTCACATCTTGAAGAGCTAAAACCTTACTCTAACAGCTATGTCACCATTGGTGATGGTGCAAGAGGCAAAATCAAAGGAATAGGTAAACTAGTATATTCTGGTCTACCCAACCTTGATATTGTGTTGTTTGTGGAAGGTCTGACTGCCAACTTGGTCAATATAAGTCAGTTATGTGATCAAGGTCTCAAGGTTAGCTTCAATAGATCAGAATGTGTCATTTCCATCCAAGATCAATGAGTGGTTATGAAAGGATCTAGATCCAAGGATAATTGTTATCTATGGATATCTCTGAATAAAGCGAATCCTTCAACTTGTTTGATGACAAAAGTTGATGAAACTAAGCTTTGGCACCAATAACATGGTCACCTAAATCTCAAGAGCATGAAGAAGATTGTTTCAGAAGATGTTGTGAAGGGACTACCTAAACTCAAGATTGAAGAAGGAAAACTATGAAGAGAATACCAAATAGGCAAGCATATTAAGACACCTCACAAGAAGCTTCAGCATCTTGCCACCACAAAAGTTCTTGAACTATTGCATATAGACTTGATATGGCCTATGCAAGTAGAAAGCGTAAGAGTTAAAAGATATGTCTTTGTATATGTGGACGACTTCACAAGATACACTTGAGTAAAATTGATTTGAGAAAAGTTTAACACGTTTGAATTATTCAAGGAACTATGTCAACTCTCGCAAAAAAGGGATTGGAATTATTAAAAACATAAGTGAGCATGATATTGAGTTTTTGATAGTTCAAAATTATATGAATTTTGTGCTTCAGAAGGTATAAGCCATGAGCTCTCTGCCCCAATTACACCTCAGCAAAATGGGATGGTAGAAAGAAAGAACATATCTCTGCAAAAGTCAGCCAGAGTTATGTTACATGCCAAGAAACTTCCATATTATTTATGGGTTAAAGCCATGAATACAGGTTGCCACATTCATAATAGAGTGGTCATCAGATCTGGAACCATAGAAACCATGTATGAGTTATGGAAAGGGAGAAATCCAAATGTCAAGTATTTCAATGTCTTTGGAAGTACTCCCTCCATCCCATATTATAAGCAAATTTCACCTTTTTAGATTCATTATATAATATATGTATCTGGTCTATATATAGACCAGATACATCATTTATTTAATGAATCTAAAAAGGTAAGTTTTTCTTATAATATGGGACGGAGGGAGTAAGTGTTACATTCTGCACATAGAGATCAAAGGAGAAAAGTGGATCCCAAGAGTGAGGAATGTATATTTCTTACTTGCTCCACAAACAACAGAGCGTACATAGTGTATAAAAAGCAGTCCAAGGTTATGATGGAATCCATTAATGTGGTTATTGATGACACTCCTTAAGATAAGGAAGAAGAAGATGATGAAGTTCCCCCTCAACAATCCGGTGTACTAGCCGATGTTCCATCAAAGAAGTCTGACATTGTGTTTGAAATCACTAATTCTGATGATCCTAAAATCATAAAGGGACTATCAATTAGAGTTCAGAAAGATCATCGCATATAAAACATTATAGGAAATCTAAATGAAGAAGTGATATAAGATCCAAAGAAAACATTGACAACTCATGCTCTATCTCCAAGGTTGAGTCTAAAAACGTCAAAGAAACATTGGCTGATTGATTCTGAATCAACATCACGTAAGAAGAACTATTTTTTGCTAAGTGTTTTTTCTTATAGTTTAGAATTTTTTTTATAGCTCAAGTTGATTGAGTCTACACTACCAGACACATACAAACAATGGGTGCAATCACATATTTGATAGTAAAAAGATAAATGATTACAACATGATCAAGACTAATACTTTATCTTAATAACCATTAATATATAATAACAATATTTTGATCAAATTGCCATCAATAAAAAATTTACCAAGCCAATCCCACTATAAAAAACAAAATAGGAACTAATCATGATGCTAATTTTAAATTTGTCTTTTCTGTACTCGGTTAATCACTTTTGCTTAATCAATCATTTCACTTCATGATCTTTGCATTAACATTTATATAATTGATAGTTAATTAAAAGTATGTTTGATGAACGCAAGGAATAGTTAAAGAAACATTAATTTTTACTTGATTGTTTCATAGTATTAGATTGCACTAAAACATTAGTGATGTCATAAGCATATATGTGTCGCGGACTTTGTGGCCTTCTTGAAACACAATACTTCCCTTGTCTTGAATATAAATACATCTCTGTCTCTATTTTGTCATTAAATATTAGGTTTACTATTATTAAATTATCAGATATATTGTTAAAAAATTTAAAAGATATTGACAATTAATATTTTTATTTTTTTTAGATAGAAGAAAAGCAATACTAACTACATTTAAAAATTAAGAAATATACAATTTCATTGTAAATTTATTTCACACAATAACTAATCAGGATTTGATAATGTTGAAATTAAATTTCAATCTTTAAAATAATCTGAATCAATATTTGATAAACAAAAATCAACCTTTTGAATAGATCATGTCTCTTGTTCTTCATCCTGTTGGAGAAAATCAACCACACTATAATTACAAGATGATTCTATTTTGCACTTAAATTTAAAGAGATAACAAGAAAAGATAAATCAGGTCTTAGAGAAAACATAATTTTGGAGGAAGAAGAATAATGTATTTCTCTATGCAACTACATTGAATTGTGTATTAAAAAATGATTACAGAGTGATGAGTTATATAACTACATAGAGTCTCCTTCCTTTTATAATGAGATAACTTGCACTCTAAGTAATCTCAAAATAACTAACTCAATTATTACACGAAATACTAAATTCAACTTTGTCGAATTCTAGCTAATTTGACTTTGTTAAATATACACATTCTTTGATTTGTCAAAGTAAACTTCTTCGACAAGTTCATACAGACTTCGACACCGTCGAATACAATCTTACTTAACACAAAGAATTACATATTTAAAAGAATATCTAATTCATTTTGTCTAAGATGTCTACATGCATCATTGTTCTCAATATCTTGAACAATTTGACCTGTACAACCTTCGTTATTATGTTTACAATCTGATTCTGACATTTAGTGTTCCAGGCTCAACCTTCAATTTGATACTTGTTCTCTTAGATAATGAAATCTCATTTCAATGTACTTACATCTTTCATGTGTTATTGGATTCATCGCTAGGTTGATAGCAGACATTATTGCTCCATCATTCTTCCTTGTAATTTCTTCGATCAATTTTATCATCCATGTTGCTTGGCATGCATATAGAGAGGCAAATATGTATTCAACCCCATATGATGATAATGCTACATTATGTTCCTTTCTTGAACTCCAAGAAACTAGTGCACCACCTAACATGAACACGTATCCAGTTGTGGATTTTCCATCCTCACCATCACCACACCAATTAGAGTCAATGTGTCCTGCAAGTTTGCATTCTTTTCCTTCATCTATTATAGAAAACTAAATACTATAATCTAGTGTTCCTATGAGGTACCTTAGTATCCTCTTGGTTGCTGCAAAATGAGATGTCTTTGACTTCTCCATGAATCTACTTACCATGCCTACACTATAGGCTAAATTAGACCTTGTGTGACAGAGGTATCTTAATGATCCAATAAGTCTTATGTACTGTGTTAGATCGACTTCGTCTTTGTCTGGATCCTTTGTCAGTTGCAATCTTATTTTTGCTAGTGTCGAAGCTACATTGCATTCCTCCATCTCAAATCTTTTGAGCATCTCAGTTACATATCTTCTTTGGTGCAGTAAAAATCCTCTACTACTCATATAGAATTCGATGTCAATGAAATATGAAATGTTACCCAGGTCATACATTTTGAATTCCTTGCTCAAGTCACTTGTGAAATCTTTGATCTTCTTCTTATAAATGTCTGTTATCAACAGGTCATCTACATAGAGACATAGTATAAGCAATTAACTCATGCTTATCCTAACATATACTCCATGTTCATTTATATATTTTATAAACTTTTTATCCTTTAGAAAACTATCTATCTTCTTGTTCCAAGCTTATGGAGCTTGCTTTAGTTCATACAAGGTTTTATGCAGCTTATATACTTTTCATTTTTGGCAGTGTTTCATAAAATCAATTGGTTGTGCTACATAAACTTCTTCATCTAAGGTGTCATTCATAAACGCACATTTCAAATCCATCTTATAAATGGACCCGTTAATTATTTTTTCTATGTTAACAACCAACCCAATTATTTTGATCCTAGAAACTGGTGCAAAAACTTCATTACAATCAATTCATTCTTTCTGAAGAAATCCCTTTACCACAAGTATTCCCTTGTGTATGATTACTTTTCCCTTTGGATTCAGCTTTACCTTGTATATCCACTTCACATCAATTACCTTCTTACATTGTCGCAATTCTATTAGTAACTGGGTTTTATTCTCTTCTATAGATTTTAACTCATCTATCATAGTGTGCATCCACATTGAGTCTTTCAATGCTTTAGCTACATTGACTGGCCCAATATATGCATAGAAGGCATAATTTACTAGCTTACCTTCATCATATACCACATCATCTGATGTGATCACACAATCCTACAACCTTGCAGGCCTTTTTCCCCTTCTCTGAGGTCTGCTTATGCCTGCTTGACCTCTCATTTCTTCTTGTCAAACTTCTCTATCAACTTCACTAGTTGATTCATCATATAAGATTCTCACTATATCCTTCTTGTATTTTTCAGTCCATCCCCATTCCTTAAGCTCATCTATAACCACATCCCTACTAATCAAAACTTGCATGTTCACCAGGTTGAATAGTTTGATCTACAAGTTGAGTGATATCCTATCAGCATCAACTGGCTTGACTTGTTATCAAGTTTTCTTCTCAACTGATTAGACACATGCCTATGTGTTATGGATCCAAACACCTTCAAGTGGCTTAGGCTAGGTTTGACACCATACCAACTTTCTTATAATGTAATACCTTATAGCCTCCTTATTGGACATTTGTTAAGTGTGTAAGTTATATTGGACATAACCTCGCCTCATAACTCATTTGGTAAGTTCTTCGCCTTTAACATACTTCTCACCATATTCATAATGGTTTCATACCATTTTGTTGTGGAATGTAGGATGGCACCATCTAATTCATAATCCCTTCTCTTTCACATAATGCATCAAAATCTCGTGACACTTATTTTCCAACACCATCACTCCTCAAAGTCATGATCTTGTGGACACTTTTCCTCTCCACCATAGCTTTGAACTTGTAAAATACCTCAATCACATCAATTTTCTTCTTGATTATACATGTCCAAAGTTTTCAACTGAAACCATCAACAAACTTACCAAATCATTCGTTACCTCCAATAAAATCTACCTAAAAAGGACTATACATATCTGAGTATATGATCTAAAGGGTTTCTTTTGACTTACTTCCTGCATCTTTGCTGAAGATGTTCTTGTGTTGGTTTTCCTGAACACATTCTTCACATACTTCATTTGGAATTTTGATTTATGGTAAACCTAAAACCATATTTCTTTTCTTCAAATTTTTTATGTCTTTGAATTTAAGATGGCTAAGTATGTAGTGCCATAGCCATTCATCCCTGCTAGATGCAGTTGCCAGAAACCTGTGTTCCAACACATGAAGTTCAATCCTAAAGGTTCTATTTTGAGACATATGAGCATTAAGATTAACTTGTAATTTAAGCCTAATACTCTCATCATATTTTCTTTGATCACCAACTTGTAATTCTTCTTAATCAACTGACATATACTTAGTAGATTACTTTTAATGCTGGGTATGTACAACACATTGGAAATCACTGATTATTTGCTATCCTTCCTCGTGATCATAGCATCACCAATACCTTCAGAACTTAGGGTATTCTCCTTATAATATTTTACCTTATTCTTTATTGAGGGATTGATGTTAATGAACCAATCTCTAATTCTAGCCATGTGTGATGAGCAGCCTGAGTCAAGATACCATTGATATTTGAATCTTTCTTCTTCTTTTGTTGTGACCATCATCAACACTTCAGCTTCTTCTTGTATTAGAAGTCTTGCATCACTTTCTTAGTTTCTTTCTTGCCTCCTCGACATTGAATTATATAATGTCCATACTTCTAACAGTTATAACACTATATGGCTTTTGTCAGTTTACTTCCATCACCTTTTCCTCTACCTGCAGCACCACCTTTGTGACTGCTTTGATTTGAAGATTGTCTCTAATTTTATGAACTAACTTCTTGTTAGTTTCCTTTACTAGTCAAATTTTTGTAACATCTTCTACCTTTGTTACCATTCCATTTTCCTTTGCCTTTCTTATCTTTAGTTGATTGTGCATGCAGATCCACATCACTTTTTGTCTTGCTTGTAGATCTTTCATCCATTCTTTGTTCATGAGATTCAAACGACCCTTGAAGCTCTTCTTTTGTCATGCTTGAAAGGTTATTTGATTCTTCAATGGCTACTACCACATGATCCAATTTTGGAATTAGTGACCTCAAGATCTTTGCAACTATCGATCTTGATATCAATATTTCTCCACACATCTTGATTTGATTTACCAATCTCGTTACTCTAGTGAAGAAATTATTAACACTTTTGTTTTCTTCCACCTGAAGCAATTCATACATTCTTTTGTGAGTTTGTAACCTCACCTCTTTCACATTCTCACACCTCCAAAAAATTTCTCCAGGTGTCTCATGCTTCCTTTGATGTGTCTACATCACCAATCCTTTCAAAGTTGTCTGGATTAACACATTGATGGATTATAATGAGACCTTTATAATCTTTCTTCTTCAAATCTTTATCTACATCCATGTGTTCATCCGTGACATTCTTGCCAATTGGTGTTACTCTATTCTTCACAAAATCCAAAACTTCTTGATAGTAGAAGATAACCTTCATCTACTTACACCAATTATCATAATTCTTGCCATTCAAGATGGAAAAATTTGTTGGAAAATAACCATTCGGATGAGAAGACATTGTTCAGTGTTTCCCAAGAATCGTAGTTAGCACTCGAGATGCCATATGTTGGAATTAAACATTGGAATCCATATTTCTGATTGACCGTGCCTCTTTCTCTTTACCCTTTATTGGAGTGAATCAACCACACATTTGATTGCAAGATGATTCTACTTTGCATTTGGATTTAAAGAGATGAAAAGAAAGGATAAATTCAGATTTTAGAGAATACATGATTTTGGAGGAAGAAGAAGAATGTATTGCTCTGTGCAATTGCACTGGATTGTGTATTATAAAATGATTACAGAGTGGTGAGTTATATAACTACATAGAGTCTCATTCCTTTTATAATGAGATAACTTGCACTCATAGTTATCTCAAAATAACTAACTCAACTGTTACACGAAAATACTAAATTCAACTCTGTCGAATTCTAGCTGATTGGACTATGTTGAATATATGCATTCTTTGACTCGATTGAAGTAAACTTCTTCGACAACTTCATAGAGACTTTGACACTGTCAAATAGAATCTTACTTAACACAAAGAATTATATATTTAATAGATAACACATAAAAAATTTACATAATCGTCTTTTATATGTATAAAAAAAAATCAAATATTGTGTAAAAAATTGAAAAGGTGTGATTAATGGCCCACTTATTTTAATTTTTTATTTAAATATATATAATATTATATATTTTCAATTAAAAAATTAAAATATAAAAAAAATTAAATTAAAAATAGGTTAAAATAATTATTCTTGAAATTTTATTTTAAGTATTGCATCATTTTATTATATATTTTTAAAATATTAAAATTTTATAAAAGTATTTAAATTTAAAATTATTTTAAATAACTTTTCCTAACAAAATATTTAAGACACATACTTTTGCAAAACTTCTAATTTCAACTATGTTTTAATTTTTAATAATATATATTTATCTTATCAAATATCAAAATTAGTCTTTTTTTTATAAAAAATAAATTTAAAATAAATATTTAATATTTAAAAAAGTTGTTTTTATAAAAATCATTTAATAAAATATATTTTTATAAAAATCATTTTTAAAAAATATAAAAAAATAAAACAAACAACGCTAAATCATTTTACACTAACAAGATATATATTCTTAATCTCACACATTTACACATAAACAATGGTTTCGTAAGACTTACACACATACAAAATGTAACTATACTATAAAGTTTTTGTGATATTTATGAAAAAAATAATACAAAGAGGTGTTAGTAAAAATAGAAAACGAAGTGTTTTTATAGTCAAATATAAATTAATATAAGTTTAGCTCTATTTAATAATGTTATTGAGCTTTTAAAGAATATTCCCTCCATTTTATAATAGGTGTTATCTTTTTAATTTATATTTATCTCAACTTATTTATTCCTTTAAATATTAATGTAATATTTATTATTTATTTTAACTAATTTACTTTAATTTATTGTATTTTAATTTATATAACAACTCCCCTGTCTATTATTAATAAGATTATATTAATGAATGACACTCGTTTTATCTTAAAAATGTAAAAATCTCAACGAAAACACCTAATATAAGATGGAGGAAGTACATTTCTATCATTTTAAGTCAATGATATTTAAAGAATACATTCCATTAATTTTAATTGATGAACTGTAGAGTATTCTATTGATGCATGAGCAACACATAAGGTGTCATCGAGAAAATGATCAAGCTCTCTAAATGACTAATGGTGGCTGTGATAGAGGTAAGGACACTCTTGAGTGGTCGTGGTAGAGGTGACAAGGAATTTGTTTAATGTTACAAGTGTCATAAGTTGAAACATTATTCAAACGAAGGTCCCAACTAAAAAGAAAATGTTTATTATTATGAGTTTAATGATGACGAAGAAATAATTCTCATGTATCAAAGAAGATATAATAAGTTCTGATGGTTCTAGAGATTAATAAGAAGTTTGGTTTGTTGACTCGGGATATAACAACCACATAGTGGAGAATAAAGATCGGCTGTTTGACTTTGATGGCCAATTTTGTGAATTTGTCAAGTTAGGATATGACTAATAAATGGTAGTCACGAGGAAAAGAAGTTGAAATTGCACATTGGAGGATTAGTTCAATTGGTGATTAAGGTGTTGATCACAAGTATTTTTTTGTTGGAAATAAAACTTTTTGTGTTTAGAGAAAATGTGTGGAAATATTAAAGGTTTAAAGAGAAATTTGATAAGTAGGAAAATTCTTGATGAAAGAAAGAAGTTTGTATTTTTGTTTGATACAAAAGTGTAGGATTACATTTCTATTTATAATACTCTAAGAAGAACTCTAAATTACACTAATTCTAGAAAGTTCTCAACTTTAGAAATTACAAGAGTATTTTAGAAAATATTACAACCCTAAGAAATATCTAGACACTCCAAACATTACAACAATTTTCTAGAAACATTACTCAAAATTACCTAAAGTCAAAATAACTAAACTCAAAAATCCAAAACACAAATAATAAAGTTATGCCCAAATCAAGTTTAATATTTCAACATTCATACCATTTTATTTAGCTTTCTTTACATGTTTTCTATGAATTTTATTGGCATATATTGCATACACTGAATACTTTTGTTTTGTTTCTGGTAAGATTAACTCAACACAAACCATCAGTAAAAAAGGGATAAAGAAGCAAAGAAAAGAAAAAGTCAACTTCAATGATGGGCGAACCGTCATCACCCATGATGTCTATCATGGTCCTAAAGAGGAAGAGAAACCTACGTTGAGGAAGTCATAACGGAAAGGTGGTCATCTCACCTAATGCCAGTCATGGATGCAAATGATGGATCTTCACATCGTAACATGCGGGCCGTCATTAGGGATGGTTCCTAGCATGACATCTCAGACAGCCTACGTTCAGGCAGTTCCAACATATTACAGTCAATTTTCTAGGTGGTTTTCATGGATTCTACACGATTTCTTGACCTCTCAACTGCTATGTTAGTGCCTTAGGAGATATAAAAACAAAATTTTAATAGATTAGAGAGGACCTACACTTTACCTTTGCACTAAATTACTCTAAGAACTATTTTTTGATTAATGCAAGTTTCAAGTATTTTTCTTCTACTGCATTTTCTTGTTCATTGTTATAATTTTGGATTGAAAATCTTCGTTCGGAGCATTATTAATTTCAGAATCATTTACTTTATTCCATGTTCTATTTTACTATTTTTATTATGAATCTTATGTATGTATATGTTGTTTTGTTGTTAAGTATGTCCGAGTAGATTCCGTGTAAAGTCTCAGACATGAAGACGATCATATTGATGGACCTCATGCGAATTTCTTGAATATTAATTATAAAGAGAATGGTGTAATTGTTTTGTAATTTCTAGTTTGAAAATGTTAGAAATTCAACCACAACTTATGGATAATTTCACTCAATCAATCTTGATCTCAAGATTGTTTCAACTCACTTAATGACAATGAAAGAAAAATTTAGAAAGAAAGAAAGAACAATTTTCTGCAGAGAACTCTCTACCCACAAACTGTGAAAATTCTGTTATTTCACTTACAACTGCAAACTATGAATTATAAAATATAATGAGATGAGATGAGATGTTTACAAAGTAAGGGTTTCTCCCTATTTATAGATTTAGGTTAGCTTACACCCCAAGCCAAAGCCCAAACTATAAAAGCCCAAAAATATCTAATCTTTCTAAATCAAATATGATCTTTCTAAATCAAATTTAATCTTTCTAAAACAATGAATTACATATTTAACACACCACCTAATTCGTTGTGTCTAAACTATCTACATTCATCATAGACCTTAACTTCTTGAACACTTCGACTGGCACTCCCTTCGTCATGATGTCTGCAATCTAATTCTCAGTTCTGCAGTGTTCCAAATTCATCTTCCCTTCTGCTACCTATTCTCGAAGATAATGGAACCTCATTTCGATGTGCTTGCTTCGACCATGTTCTATTGGATTCTTCGTCAAGTCGATAGCTGACATGTTGTAGATCTTTATGCTTCAAGCTCTTGGAGCTTGCTTAAGTCCATACAGGGCTTTATGCAGCCTGTACACCTTTCTTTCTTCGCATCGTTTCACAAACCTAGCTGGTTGTGCAACATAAAATTCTTCGTCTAAGGGGCCATTAAGGAATGCACACTTCACGTCCATCTGACATGTATGTCAATTGTTCATATTTTCTAGACCAACAACCAATCTGATTATTTTCATCCTAGCAACAGGTGCAAAAACTTTGTCAAAGTCGATTCCTTCCTTCTGAAGAAATCCTTTCGCCATAAGTCTCGCCTTGTGTCGAGTTACTTCTCCTTTAGGATTCACCTTCATCTTTTAAACCCATTTCACATCAATTTCCTTCTTTCATTGAGGCAAATTAATAAGTGACCAGGTGTTGTTGACTTTGATGGAGTCCAAATCCTCATTCATTGCTTTCACCCACATCGAATCTTTCAATGCCTCAGCTGCATTAATTGGTTCGACATCTGCGTAGAAATCATAGTGTACCAGCTCACCTTCTTCATCGACAACATCTCTAATGTAATCACACATTTTTGCAACCTTGCAGGCACGTGTCTTGTTCGTCGAGGTCTACTTGGGCCAGCTTCATCTCTAACTTGTTCTTGTCGAACTTTAGTTTCAACCTTAGTGGCTGGTTCTTCACAAGAGATTCTCACCGGATCCTTCTTGACATTCCCATTCCAATCCCATTCTTTAAGCTCATCTATGATCACGTCCCTGCTGATCACTATCTACTTATTAATTAGGTCGAACAACTTGGAACCTTCAGTCGAATGATATTCTATCAAGATCATCTAATTCGACTTATCATCAAGGTACCTTCTCAACTAATCTGATATATGTCTATGTGCTATATATCCAAAAACCTTCAAGTGAATGAGGATAGGCTTGACACCATACCAACATCCTTCTAGTGTGATTCCTTCAAGCTTGTTTGTCAGACATCTATTTAATATGTATGTTGTTGTCGAAACTGCTTCTCCTTATAATTCTTTGGATATATGCTTTACATTCAACATACTTCTCACTATGATCATGATGGTTATGTTCTTTCTTTCTCCAATTCCATTTTGTTATGGAGTGTAGGGTGGCACCACCTCATGCACAATCCTTTCTTTTTCACATAATGCATCAAACTCTTTCGACACATACTCTCCACCATCATTAGTCCTCAAAATTTTTAGCTTTTGACCATTCTATCTTTCGACCATAGATTTGAATCTGGAAAATACCTCGATCACATCACTTTTCTTTTTGATGAGGTAAGTTCATAGCTTTCTACTGTAATCATCTATAAACGTGACAAAGTATATGTTGCCTGCAATCAAATCCACCTGGATTGGACCACATACATCAGAGTATATGACTTCCAGAATTGCCTTCAACTTCCTTCTTGGATCCTTGCAGAAGCTATTCTTGTGTTGTTTCGACTAAACACACTCTTCACAAACTTCACTTGGAATGTCGATTTCAGGTAATACTGAAGCCATATTTCTCTTCTTTAGCTCTCTGATGTCATTGAAGTTAAGATGGCCTAGTCAAAAATTCCATAACCATTCATCTTTGCTGCTACAGTTGATAGGCACTTGTGCTCCATCACATTAAGTTCAATCTTGAAGGTCCTATTCTGTGACATTGGATCCTTCAAGATCAACCTACCACCTGCATCAAGAACTCTCATCATCTTGTCTTTGATTGACACCTTGTAGTTCTTTTCGACTAGTTGTCCTATACTGAGCAAATTACTCTTCATGCCTAGTATGCACAACATATTGGAAATTGTTGACCTCTTGCCATCTTTCCTCATAATCAAAACATCACCAATACCTTCAGTTGCTAGAGTATTGTCATTTGAAAATTTCACCATGTTCTTCGACGAGGGCTTCAAGTTGATAAACCAATCTTTTCTTCTAGTCATGTGTGATGAGCATCTTGAGTCCAAGTGTCATTGGTCATGGAATCTCTCTTCGTCTCTTGTTATGACCATTAGCAACATCTCTTATTCTTCATGCTTCGCCATATTTGCATTAGTTTCTTGATTCTTCTTCTTTTCTTGACATTCACTAAAATAGTGACCATACTTCTGACAATTGAAACACTGAATGTGACTTTTATCAGGATTTCGTCCACCACCTCTTCCTCTACCTCCATGTAACACCTTTTTCTACCCCACAATTATAATGGCAAATCAATCACATTTATCAGAGTAAAATATTAAACACAATAAAAATCACCTCAAAGGGTGTAAATTTCTCAATAACTCAAATAAAAGTCAACGCTCCGTAAACAACAGGTTTTCTCAAAATTACTTAAAAATTGCTCAAAAGGCAGCGGAACTCAAAAAGGCAAAAGTCCAAAGTTTTCCTTGTGCAACAATGTAATCAAAATAACAATAATCAATAAGACATGGTTTAACTCAAAGACCCCAACCCGATGTTACACTTTCAGAGCAAGACCCTCTAAGTCAACCAAAAGTCAAAAACTCCAAAAAGTCCTCGACGACATCCACGGCTAAACCTGGTCATCTGCACGTTACCCACATGGAGGCAACATTCAAACAAGCAGGGTGAGTAAAACGATTCATAATAATCAATATAGGAATCAATATATAAAATAGCGTCATTTTCATATTCAACATCATCATAATCATCAAGGAAACATCAAAAAGCCATAATATCACAAATTACACCAAATTGTCACATAAATGCAAATACAACAAGACTCATGCATGTGGTACCAATTCATCAAAGTTCGATGGACATTGGGCCATAAACCCTCCATAGATCCCCGTAAATAGGATCGGTTCTACACAAGAACCAGAGCACAATAAAATACTTCACATCTGCACAATGGGACTGAAGCCACAAGAATCAAATATTAGACCGAAGTCCAGAATGCATATGAATGCATGATGCACACGTCAATATCATCATCATAATAAACTCATTAGGTGCATCATCATTCATCAAAATCATCATAATAATTATGTCATCATATAATCATCAAAAACTCATGGAATCAACATCATAACTCATCATCATTACTCATAGGAATCATCATACAATCATGTATTAATCACATATGAATCACATTCATACTCAAGGTAATTCATCTAGAAAATCACAGCATCAAAGCATCAAGCCAGCACTACACAAGAACACAATTCGTGAAACTCTGCTACGTTCGTTGGACAGTTTGTCGTACGAGTCTGGGGCGAGTGTTCGCCGTGCGAAGGATTGTTCGCTGTGCGAACTCGCGATTACAGCAAAACGCTGTTACGCACCAGTAGCAAAACCAACCCAAACGTCCCTACGATTTCCTTCCCCAATGCCCCAAAAACATTCCTCAATCATTCCTTAGGTATTACAGCGATAAAGGCACAAAATCTATGACTTATTAGGCCAATCCCATATCATATTTACGCCTCCAATTCCCATAAAGTCCTTACAATTTTCCCCATTCATTAGAGTTCTCATAATAATTACCCTATACGGTTAAAACCTCAATAACAGATTTTGGCCACGAAGGCCTAATTTCCCTTACTCTCAAATCAGCCTCAAACCTATCAGACCATCAGTTCAAATCCCTCAAACTCATTAAACTCACCAGAAAGGAAACAAAAATTTAATACTCAAAATCCCTAAACCCTTAAATCAGCTTTAAATGCATTGAATCACATATTGAAAATAATGAAGGTAATATCGCCATGCTTAAACAACCTCAAAAACAGGTTTGGCCACGAAGGCCTAATTTTCACAAACTCAAAAACCTCCTAAATCTTTAAATCGACTTTAAATACATTGAATCACATATTGAAAACAATGAAGGCAATACTCCTCATACCTTAATTACCGACTCTAAGCCTTTCTCCTTGATTCTTGGAAACCTCGCGAAGCTTTGTCTCAATCCTCTTCCTCAGAGCTCTAGCCTCTATTTCTTCTCTTTTCACGGTCTAAAAAAATGAATCCTAATTCCCTCAAAATTCCTTTTTGTTAAACCTAACTTTAGACCTTAAAACGGGCTTTCCAATTTCACCCTCACTAACTCATCTTCAAAAGTCCACTTTGCCCTCAATCCAGTTATATTTATTTAAATTAATAATAATACAAATATATTCATATTATATACTATTATTTAAATAAATAACTCAAAATTCACACCAACCACCGAAAATCACCAAAAATACGAATATTCATATTTAAATAAATTAAATAAATAGTCTAATAAATTTGGGGTGTTACACTGCAGCACCACCTCTTTGGTTGCCTTAGTTCTAGGGTTTTGTTTGTTTCGACCAGTTTCCTTCCTGCTGATTTCGACCAGTCGAATTGTTGTAACCTCCTCTACCTTTGTTGTCATTCCAACTTCCTTTGCCTTTTCTTTCCTTTTCTGACTGCGCTTGCAAAGCCATATCACTCTTCAACTTTCCTGCAGCTTTCTCAACCATCCTTTGTTCATGAGACTCAAGCGTCCCTTGAAGCTCTTCCTTCGTCAATGTTGACAAGTCTTTCGACTCTTCAATGCCTACTACCACATGGTCGAACTTTGGAGCCAACGACCTCAAGATCTTTGCAACAATTGATCTTAATGTCAACACTTCTCCACATACATTGAGTTGATTCACCATCTTTGTAACTCTAGTGAAAAAATCTACTATACTTTCACTTTCTTCCATCTGAAGTAATTCATATGTTCTCCTTTGAGTTTGTAACCTCGCCTCTTTCACCTTTCCTGCGCCTCCAAACGAATTTTCAAGAATCTCCCACGTTTCCTTCGCTGATTCTACATCACTAACCTTTTCAAAATCATTTGGATCTACACATTGATGGGTTATAAAGAGAGCTTTATAATCTTTCTTCTTCAATTCTTTGAATGCAACCTTTTTTTGATCCTTCGTGTTTTCTACAAGCGGTGCTACTTCTCCCTTCACAAGATCCCAAAGATCTTGATAATAGAAAACCACCTTAATCTGCTTGCACCAATTCTCCTAATTACCTTTCTTGAGAATTGGAAGGTTTGCCGAAAAGTGGTAGTTTGGATGACTTATCGCTATTACGATTTTCCTTCCTTGGATCGTAACCGGAGCTCTAGATACCAGATGTTGGAAATTCAACCACAACCTATGGAGAATTTCACTCAACCAATCTTGATCTCAACATTGTTTCAACTCACGTAATGACAATGAATGAAAAGTTTAGAAAGAAAGAAAGTAAACGTTGGAGAAGAAGAGGAACAATTTTTTGTAGAGAACCTTTGCCCACAAACTGTGAGAATTATGTTATTTCACTTGCAACTGCAAACTATGAATTACAAAATATGATGAGATGAGATGAGATATTTACAAAGTAAGGATTTATCCCTATTTATAGATTTAGGTTAGCTTACACCCCAAGGCAAAGTCCAAACTATAAAAGGCCAAAAATATCTAATCTAATCTTTCTAAATCAAATCCGATCTTTCTAAATCAAATCTAATATTTCTAAAATAATGAATCACATATTTAACAGAAAAGATAATACATTTGCTATGGATGTAGAAACATGAAGATACTATTTACGCGTCGAAAGAACAAAAACGATATCAGACTTAGAAATTCAAACGATGGGTTCTGATACTTGCGAGAGAGGATCATAATTGATCGAGAGAATATTATTTATTCATAAAAGAATTTTGAACTTACATCTCATGATGCAAAATCTGATGTTTTATGAGTTTTAAAATCTGGTAATGCGCTGATGAAAGTGGGCGTTACCACTAGTTTTGATATTTCCTACAAAATTCCGAATTGTCGTTATGATTAATATGACGATTCATATAAGTAAAGTCAAGAGACAAGAATCATAGTCTTAGACCAACGATCCAATGGAAGTTCTTAAAGTGGGTTTGCCAACATGACATCCATATTTCTTGTTTCCAACATTGCCATGTTGTTCAACGGCATATAATTATGCAACGTTCTTCAACGGTTCTTATATTAAAATATTAATTTTATAATATGAAAACTATAATTTAATATAAAATTTTATTTATCATTTTAATTATCATATGAAAACTATAATTATAATATTAAAATATTGATTTTATAATATGAAAATTATATTTTAATTATCATTTTAAATTATAAGTTTAATTTGAATTTTATTTATTTTATTTTATATCAATTTTTATTTATTTTATTTATTTATTTAATATAAAATATAATATAAATAAAATATTAATATATAAAGTAAAGTTGTGAGACCCAATATGAGTTCTTCAGAATTGCACTATTAGAGTGGAAAACTAATTGAGTTGCTTCAATCTGACGTGATTTAATATGTCCCACAAAAAACCTAAAAATGAGTTTACGATTGAATATGCTCTTAAACTCTTGTTTTAATATTAAAGAAGTCAAATATTTTGTATTTTTGTGCAAACGAACTTGTTTTACACGAAGCCTTGGATATAAGTCAAAACAATTGAAAAGGGTATTTGATGGATTGATCTATCTGGGTTCGATAATTTTTAGGGTCCTACTTCATTACCCAACTTAAAATATTGGGTAACTTTACCCACTTGACATGTCTTACATAGATTGGTTATTACTTATATCATTTGTCATGTCATCAGTATTTTATAGTTTTTAATTTTTGCCCATATTATTTTATAATTGCATATTTATCCAAATCTCAATTTATTTTAAATTATTATTTTTAGTTAAAAAAAGACATTATCTTTTCTTTAATTTTCTAAAAGGATGAAATTGGGAAACCTAGCTGAAGCAACCAAAGCATCAGAACCAGCACAACAATGGCGGACGATGAAGTCGAAGCATCAACGGCCGGGATTCCAAAGAAAAGAATGTTTGTGTTCCTTCCTCTGACAGTATCCTTCTTTCTCACCTTCTCATCTTCGTCTTTTTCATTTTCGAAAATTAACTAATAACCATATTAGGTTATCATTTTTTTCTGCATCTAATTTCTATTGTAAGCATGTGGAGTCTCTTTCTTAGGGTTTTGTAATTTCTTTGCTTTCTTTTAGTTTTTGCAGTTCATAACTGTAATCTTAGGATTATTAATATATGTATATGGTTTATTACTAAGCATATATTCTCTCAGTGAATTTTATTTTTGGTGAATAGTTTATAATTTTGTTTCAATTTTATTTAGTTTGTTTTGCGGTTTTTGCATAAGACCTTTTTATTGTTTATGAAATTGTAATTTCTTGACTTAACTGTACTATATCCAAGTTTTGCTCCAAATGGATACCCTTATACTGCATTGTTGATTTGGTTTCTTTTAATTTCTAGGTTTCTTATACTTGATTCAATTTGTATAATCTATTTTTACTATTTTAATTTGTATAATCTATTTTTACTATGTCAATTTGTATAATCTATATTCACTTAGTTTCTTTAGTGTCTTTGAATTGGAATTGTTCAGGATACAATAAACTAGTGAGTGCAACAAATAAATTTGCAGAGTTGAATAAGGTGGGGCAAGGTAGTTACATGAATTCTTCTGATTTAACTCCATGCAACTCCATGCAATTGGACTGGTGCGTATTGTACTGATTCAATAGTAACTTCTGTTACTATTCAGAACCTTAATCTCTCTTGTAATTTGTCTCCAACAATTTGTAACCTTCCATGGTTAATTGAGTTGAATGTGTCAAAAAACTTTATCTTTGGTTCAATTCCTGAAATTTTTTTATTAACTATGATAAATTTGAGGTTTTAGACCTTTGTACTAATAGGTTTGATGGAGTATTTTTAACTCTTGTTTGGAAAATCAAAATGCTTAGAAAGCTTTAGCTTTGTGAAAATTATATGTATGGTGGAAGTATGTTAGGAAACTGTGTGAGACTTTAGAGGCTTGATCTTAGCAGGAACAAGTTTGTTGTTATGCTTCCAAATTCAATTGGAAATCTTGTAAATTTGGAGCTACTAAAAATTTCTGATAATATGCTCTTTGGAGAAGTACCAGATGCTTTGGGAGACCTTATTCGGCTTACCGATTTGGAACTCAACGGTAATCGGTTTTCAGGAAGGATCCCGTTTCATTTTGGAAGAATTTCTGCTCTTCAGATAGCACTTAACTTGAGTCACAACAATGTTTCTGAAACAATTCCTGATAACTTAGGGAGCTTACAAATGCTAGAATCGCTTTAAAAAATTTATATATTTGTTTTACTATTTCTTTAACCACGTTTATATATTTATATCAATTTATTTTACTATTTGTTTTAGATCTTAATTGACATTTATTTTAATCAAAAAGGAAAAAAGTGTTCAATTTTTTCTTTTATACATGTTATTAATATTTAATAATTGATTATAATGATATTAAAATCAAAAATAAATATTAATAAAGTTGTTTTAATTTTAATTTTAAAATAAAACTAAATTCATTTTAGGTAAGAGGAGTTGATATTAACTCTTAATGTAATGGTGAATTTTCTTCCTCGTTTTATAAATTTTATATTTTTGAAAACATAATAAAAATATATATATTTAATTATCTGTGTTAAAATTTTAATTATTAAAATAAAATTAAAAATATTTACTATTTATTATTGTTATTTTTTAAAATTGTGAAATTGTGTAGTATTAATACGAAATGGGTAAAGACAAACTTAAGAAATTGTGTAGTATTAATATGGAATGGGTAAAGACTAATAACTATGAATTTGATATTCCATATATAACCAATTGAGAATTAAAGAAAATAAATAAAAAGTGATGAAAATATAACTGTATCTTTTTTAAAACAAAACCTCTTGATTCCATTTCAAAATTTTCTGGCACCGTCTCTGTACTTAGTCAATAATTTAATTTACTTGAAATTGATTTTTTATATAAAAATCATTTAATTTAAATTTAAATTTAATATTATTTATATATATCTCCCCACATTCTAAATTTTCTAGCTCCGTCTCTGTACTTAGTTAATATTAAAATTCTTGCAAAATTTATCACATGTTTCTTATGTATTGTAATTAACTTCTAACAATACATGAGTTTGCAAAATTCTTCACATGTTTAGCTTCTAACAATACATGAGTGATGTTGTTGGCTTAATTATTTTGTTTATATTTTATTTTTGTTTGATTTCATTTTCATTTGGTACACAGAAAAGTATATAATTTGACCAAGTTTATAGAATTGCATACTACATAAAATTTAGTTAACTAGTAATGCATAAAAAAATTCAATTACATCAATCCAAAACTTAAATTAAAAATTTAAGTCAAATACCAAATAGATAATCACCAATGTGAGAATAAACTGAGTTATTACATAATTTAGTCAATATTAAAAATTAAAAAAAAACTCTCGTAAAATCCATCGCATGCTTCTTATGCATTGTTTGACTTGTTAATTTTCTCCCAAGCCCTCTCCAAAATCAAATCATTTAATTTGTTGTAAGAATTCATTGTCAAATCTAATGCAATCCTTAGTCTTGTACCATCATCAACCTATAAAATAAAATCTCATTATAATCAGTGAAATTCACATAAGTTAAAAATTGATTTTAAGTTAAATAAAGAGTGACATACATCAATTTTATCCACGTCTTCTCTTATGTGCTCCATCCATTTTATCACCCATACTCCACAGTCATTCCTAAATTTTAGTTTCATCATTAGATAGACAGCCAATCAATAAATAATTTTAAAAGAATTAGAATATAATAACATACGAGTCGCATGTCTGCTTTCCTAAATCATTCGGAATTACGAGTCGAAATTCTGATATTATTGGTTTATGTGTAGCTCCATTGGCATAAAAAGAGGAATCCAAGAGTAAATCTTCCATATATATAGCCTGAAAATTAAAAATATTTGTGTTAACAATTATATTATATAAATATATAGTTTACATATATAAATAAGACAATGAAAAAAATCAAGTATATTATTTTACCATTTTTTTTATATAAAGCTTCCTTCTATATAAGGAAGAATCAGATGGGAAAGAATCAAGATAAACTAACTCTTTTTTATCAAGATCAATCACGAGAAGAAACTAGTGCATAGAGTCCCAATCATGAATTGGTATGAATATCTGTATTTATTCAATATTAGTTAATCAAAATTGAATTTACATATATATATATATATATATATATATATATATATATATATATATATATATATATATATATATATATATATATATATATATATATATATATATATATATATATATATATATATATATATATATATATATATATATATATATATATATATGAGAATAAAATCGTCTAACTAAAAGTACTTTATTACCTTTGAAATATTATCTATTTTTCCCATAAACTTGTCTTGGTATATTTCAATGGTACGGTCTGTTCCTGCATTCCATGCCTGCACATATTGCTACAAGAGAATATATATTTGTAATATTATTTAACTATATTGAAAAAAAAGTTACACAAATTAAACAATATAAAGTTTAAAGTTGTGCAAAATGAATACCGAAAAAGTAGTTGGTAGAAACCAAAATCTTGGAAATAAATGGTCTTTTCTTTCACCATAAGTAAACATACATGCTGCTAAATCAAGTATCTGAAACAATATGATAACATTAGAAATCTTAAAATATTTTTAAAAACAAATAATATTACAACATATTTTTACCTCTTGATCAATCAGTTTACGAGGCTTTAAGCATTCAAACAATTTTCTAGTTCCTTCCCAAAATAGTGTATCTGTAACCACTAAAACTTCGGTCTTATAATTAAGAATAAGAATAAAAGTTAATGTATCATTTATATATATATATATATATATATATATATATATATATATATATATATATATATATATATATATATATATATATATATATATATATATATATATATATATATATATATATATATATATATATATATATATATATATATATATATATATATATATATATATATATATATATATATATATATATATATATATATATATATATATATATATATATATATATATATATATATATATATATATATATATATATATATATATATATATATATATATTTTGTGTAATCAATTTGTTTGAAGTAATACTAAAGTTAAAAATAATAAATAATATAAATGACTAACTCATCGGTATTATTGTTTGTGTGATAATCAAACAAATATGATGCCATAGCAAACTCATCATCCTTTAGATTCATCTCCTTTATTGTTTTAAAAAAATAAGAAAAACTCTGCATCAACATATGAGATACAAATAAGAAATATAAAATAGAATTATGAAACATGACTATAAAATATGTGCAAATATGAAATAATTTACTTACATTGGAAATATCTTTTTTTGAAGAAGAAAAGTCTAATTTTTTCCTAGACTTAATGTAGAAACCTGTGGGTGAGCCGGTTGCTACCAAAATCGGGACGCAAGTCTTGTTCTTATGAGAATGTGGATAAAATTCTTGGAGATTTTCTTTTAGCTTATGTTCATGGTCTCTATCAATCTTTGTTGAAATCACATACTTTTCTTTTGCTCTATCTCTTTCAATCATTTCAGATTTATTGGAAAAAGATGTTTTGTGATTTTTAAAAGTATGACAAAATTTATCAAATTTAATCAACATAAATGTCTTAAAACCATCGAAATCTTGTATTACATCATCAAACCTTCTTTCCAATTTTGCCACCCTTTGTTGTAGCAAATAATGTTCACCCTAGTTATTAATATATTAACAACATTAGTAAATAATAAAGTGTTCAAAATTATAAACAAATATTCTACAAATTAAAATAAATAAAATAAAATTATAATTTAATTACCCCATGGTCATTTGCTTTAATATGCATGTTAGCATATTCATCGTTAGTTTCCATTCTCCTTTTCCAAATATGATTAATTTCTCTATGGCTGAAATAAAAAAATAAACAAATAAACAATTATTCTTTGTTCTCTATATATTATAAAATAAAATTTATTAAAAAATAACATATATTTATTAAAATAATATATTCATACCTTAAAGATATGATATCTTTTGAAGATGTATTTTGTGGAATGTACTCTTTTTTATCAAAACTGTTTTCTTTTTCTGCTTTAAATAATAGAGAGTTCCATTCTTCATAGTTTTCATTCTTTTGTTTCCTTTTTAGAGCATCTTCTTGACTGTTTATTACACAAAATAATATGAAATTATTATGAATTTATTCACAATCTCTGTAACAATTTAACCATTGTTAAATTTTAAAAAATCAATTCATTTTATTATAAAAAGAAAAGTTAGATGATAACTAAAACAATTTAGAAGAAACCGTGTTTGAGTATTTACCTGGAGGATGACAGGTAAACTAAAGAGATATTATTACCACTAGAATCTAACAAATGACGTTTGACTCTTTTTTGGTCTGTCAAAGGAGATGTAACAGACTCTTCTTCCATCTCTTTTGCTTGAATATTGTAGATTAATAATCCACAACTTGTAACTTTTGAAAATTAGAAGAAATGAGAGAAAAGTTGTCTCTATAGGTACACTATGCCAAAAATGGCCTTTAGCAGCGCTTTTTTTGACCTTTAGCAGCGCTTTAAAGCGCTGCCTAAAGTGGCGCTGCTAAAGGTAAAGGCAGCGCTTTTTTTTTGTGGAACAAGCGCTGCTAAAGGCATCACTTTTAGCAGCGCTTTTTTACCCCTTTAGCAGCGGTTTACAAAGCGCTGCCTATTCTCCCTCCCCCTCCCCCCCTTTAGCAGCGCTTTATGAAAGCGCTTTTGTAGACCACCCTTTAGCAGCGCTTTCTTAGACCCCTCCTTTCCTAACCTATAGCAGCGCTTTTTTATGCCTATTTTCCCCCTTTAGCAGCGCTTTCTTGTAAAAGCGCTGTCTATACTTCACGTTTTTAAAATTTTTTTTTTTGAAAAATCACATTTTTTATATTTTTTTAGACAAACCTGCTTATAACAATTAAATTCCCTGCTTATAATTCAGGCCTTAAATATAACTTGGCCTTTAAACATTGTAATTCAACACTTGGCCTTTAATTCAACACAATATAACTAAACATTGTACATTATACAATAACACTTTGCAATTTACACATAATTAACTCAAGTATAATTTACACATAATTTAAACATTGTACATTATACAATATACAATATACAATATACAATATACAATATACAATTTACACATAATTACAAATCCAATATACATTATAGAACTCTTAACTCAATCATAAATTGACACCATTCTTCCTTAATTTCTTCCAATTTTACTTTCGAGTACGTAGCGCATTTGAATTCATCAAAATACTACATAATATAACAGAACAAGCACGATTTAATACTAATTACTCAGATGAAATATTGGTTAATTATCAAAATGAATCATATAACTCATGAATTGATCCATACCATGATTGGAATCTCTAATTGACCAGAAAGAATGATTTCCTTCATAAAGCGCAGTACAAAATATCCGCAGTCAATCCCACCACGCTGACGAGGACACTGAATTAGGAAAAAAGCGAACGAACATTTATCAGGATATATAGTTTAAATAGTTTTATAAGTAGAACCACTATAACAGTCAAACATGGGAAAATATACCTCCACTCTGATCCAGTTGATGTTGCTAGCCCTGCTTTTTGGCACTGTTGCATCTCTCTGTGCTCTGTATATTTGTATAACTCTAACATAATATAAACACATATTTAGAACAATGTCACATAATAAATAAACATATATAATTATTCAGAACACTATATATCATCACTTACGTATCAACCATGTTCTTCAGATTTTCATATTTGTTTGTATCGCCATCCAATGAATCTATATAATACACTATTTCTTTAATCAGATTAATTGCGACCAACAACCAGTGACAACTATAAAATAAGACAACAGTTTAGACGGAAATGTTATATAATATGGCAAAAATCGAACAATTATAATAAATGAATTTAGAATAAAAACTAACCCATGGCCAGTATTATATGGCAACATAGACAACTTCTTCGTATTCGCACCCATAAATCTCTGGACTGTGTAGTCTTTGACTGCTTCTGGTGTCTGGTCTATTGTCCGTGAGTTGACACTGCTAGCAGATAAGAATGCGAATACTGAAGTCAAATCAGCGGGGACCAACAACTTGTCATACAAGAGCCTAAAAAAAATATAATCAACATTAGATTATTCAGTTAAACGAGCGAATTTTAAAATGTTCAATTATCTAATTAAAATGGATCGAAGTACCTGATGTAGGAATGCATAACCCCGACGCCCAATTCTAAATGTTTGAAAACCTGGTCGAAATCCTCCTTAGCAAGTGTTTCGGAATATTCAAAACTGAAAATACCTTGATCCATATGTATTAGACAGATGCCGCCCTCAGGCACGTCTGTTGTCCCTACATATGTTTGAAGGCACATCCTAAATTGAGGAACAAATGCTCTTTTTGTCTCGACCTTTTTTTTGGGCACCTTGGAAGTTTCAGGCATGTTTCCCTTGCTGACTTGTTGCGACTGCTGATCAAGAACCTAAAAGTCATATATAAGTTCAGTAAATAATTTATAATAAAATAATCACTTAAACTGTAGTACTAGTACCTGTAACTTTGATGCAGCTGAATCGGTATCCCGCACAATAATTTTATCATCTTTTGTTTTGGATTTTGTGGGAGTCTAAGATCATCATGTCAATAAGAAAGTGTAAATGTCAGAATAACTTTCATGTATGGGTAATAAAACATTGGAATATTACAAGGTTCAACCTACCTCATCATCTATGAAAATGAGATTCGCCGGCCATGCTACATAAGCTCATATCACGTCTCCCACCACTGTTGCGTCTGATACATCGTCTGGTATAGGCAACAACGCCCCCCTCTAATGCAATATCAACAGATACTTTCAAAAATCCAGCAGGGAGGGGTTTATGGTGAAGTAAGTCTCTCAGGGTGTTATGCACCTTTCCCTTGCCAACCATGCGATAAGTCGGCGACGATAAATATAGTCGACAAGGTGAAATGCCCTAAACAAATAATGATCAGTTAATGTGTCGATTAAGAAAAATGTCCTAAATTAATTTCAATGTAATATATACAATTACCTCTGGAAGCTTCTGCGGACAACCGATACTATCTTTGTCACTAGTAGCTTTACCGGCCTCTGGAGCGCGTCTTTCGGACATGTATCTCTCCTTATCCTTCTGTAATTCACGAATTTGAGCTTTCATTTCCTCCAAAGTAGCCATCACTTCTTTATTGGTTGGATTTTTTTTCCTTGGCTGCTTATACAGTTTGGATGGAGTGACACCAAATCCCTTGCCCCTCACACGCCCAGAGTACTCAGGAATATTCAACACCCGACTCAATAAACTCCTACAATCATCGTCTTCAGCAGGAGTTATAGTCTGGGATAGGGACTCCTGAAATATAGATAAAAGCATATTTAAATATTTTATACACTTTGCTCAAACACTTTGTTCAAAAACTAATGTTGTACTTACACATTGTTCAAACACTTGTTGAACTTCTTCTTGGACGACTCCATCTCTTCCCACCCGGGCAGCCTTCCATACGACATGGTCCGGAAGAGATGTCGCATCACTTTTCTCCTCTTCCAACTACGCATTAAGACGAACAATAAAGCATTATATCCTATTATGTATACTTACTATTTTTTGTAAATAGATCATATTAAAGCATATATATGCACTTACTAATTTTTGTTCTAAGCGTGCATATCCCAAACGCCCCTTTCTATATGGATACGCAGGGTTTGATGCCCGTTCCCGATTTACGCCACTCTTAACCTGAAAAAACAAGTTTAAGTCATATCAGCTTGTTTGTGGAATAGGTATATATACTATACATTGTTCATGATAAGTTGTACTTACTTCAAATTCTTTGGTTCTTCGCTTTGCAACAAATGTCTCCCATTCTGCATCCGAAATCAAATCAGCGTACTTCGCTGGACGCTCCGATTCTACAAAGTTGCCATCAGAATCTTTAAGAAATTTGTTGGTTAAAAACGCTCTAAATCCCCTCAAGCGTTTTTCGGCCAACTGAATACAATATTTTCTCCTAGAATCCTCAATATTAAAAGATCTCTGCAAACAAATACACATACATATAACATGTTAGTATAATTAATTTAAAGATGTAACTGTCAACATAATTAAAAATGATCAAATCTCATACTTGAATCTCGGTCCAAATTTTATCCTTAGCCGCTTCTAATGCAGGAATTCTCCAGTTATCGCAAGTAATCGGAACTTGCGAACGTACAACTGCTCCAATATAACTTGTCAGCAGCGCACCATTAGGCTCAACCAACTGATCGCTTTCATTCCAATGGACATCGTACTTTACACCTCTATCTCTCGCACGGATGATTCTTTTCATTATCGTTATGCCTCTTTTAATTTCGCCTTCAACGTCTTTGGGTGTTTCTTTTCCATCATGTGATGTTTCCTCGTTGCTGGCCATAATATACCTGTAATTCAGAATAACAACAACAACAACAAATATCAACAACAATAACAACAAATGTCATATTAAACAACAACAACAAACCATCTATATCAAATATAAACTATATCTCATATTTATAATCAACAACAACAACAAATATTATATTAAACAACAACAACAACAATCTATATCAAATATACACTATATCTCATATTTCATATCAACAACAACAACAAATATCATATTAAACAACAACAACAACAACAATATATATCAAATATATATATCTCATATTTTACATCAACAACAACAACAAATATCATATTAAACAACAACAACCACAATCTATATCAAATATAAACTATATCTCATATTTTACAACAACAACAAACAACAAATATCATATTTTACAACAACAAACAACAAATATCATATATCAAATATTAAACTATATCAAATATCAAATATCAAATATATCTCAATAACACTAAAAACATCAAATATCATATATCAAATATCATATATTAAACTATATATATATATATATATATATATATATATATATATATATATATATATATATATATATATATATATATATATATATATATATATATATATATATATATATATATATATATATATATATATATATCAACAACAACAACAAAAACAATCAGAACAACAACAACAACAACAAATAACACAACAACAACAACAAAAAAAACTCAAATATCTCATATTTTACATCAACAACAACAACAATATCATATATGTCTCATATATCATATTAAACCTTCAATATCATATTTTACATAAACCTTCAATATCATATTTTACATAAACCAACAACAAAAACCATCAGAACAACAACAACAACAAATAACACAAAACCTTCAATATCATATTTTACACTAAACCTTCAATAACTCAGATAACACAAAACCTTCAATAAAAACAACAACAGTAACAATATAAAACCATCTATTATGTTCAAATACCATCTATATAAAACCATCTATATCATCAGAACAACAATGGTGAAAAGATAAAAAAAAACAAGAAAAGCAGAGCAAGCTTCACGTATCGTAACAATGGTGGACCGGCAATGCAGACGGATGGATGAACTCAAAAACGGACGGTGAAGGGTCGGTGATGGTCGGAAGGATGATCGGACGGAAGAAGGCGATGGTCGGACGATGAATAGTGGGTGGTTGGTTCGTGTTTTCGTTCGCCAGAGAAAGAAGAAATAGTTAGCGTGACTGTTCTGATTCTATTAAAATTCTAGAGGGTATTTTAAAATTATAATATGAATACCTTTAGCAGCGCTTTTAAAGGACTTTAGCAGCACTTTTAAAAGCGATTTCATAGGGTGCCTTATCAATTCCATATAGCAGCGCTTTATATAAAAAGCGCTTTCTAAGGGTCCCCCTTTAGCAGCGCTTTTAAAAAGCGCTTTCTTAGGGCCCCCCTTTAGCAGCGCTTTTTAAAAGCGCTTTCTTAGACCCACCATTTAGCAGCGCTTTTTTAAAAGCGCTGTCTTAGGTAGGCGCTTTTTTTCTTTTTTTTTTATGGCCCTTTAGCAGCGCTTTTGTAAAAAGCGCTGTCTTTCTATGCGCTGCTAAAAGTGATTTCTGGCGTAGTGGTAACATTGAAAAGTAACGTGTAAGAGACATAGTTTTATGATAAAGTTGATTCTGTTAATAAAAATTGTAAGAATCGAAGAAAAAAAAATGATTACAGCCACCAAAATATTTAAGACCACATATTGGAAAATGTAATTCAAAAACTTAAAGGTCATAAATTTATATAATGTTATAAATTATTTCCTTTTTAATTTTAATTTTAAAATAAAATTAAATTCATTTTATTTCCTTTTTAATTCACACCCAACATTTGATATTGCAACAGAGTCTTTGTCAACTTCATGTAAAGCATCATGTTCACCTATATCTTGATACTTATGCTTTGTGTGATTGATATTACGAGGAACACCTTTTGTCTTACGAGAAGCACCTTTGGTCTTGCGAGGGATGCCTTTGTTCTTACGAGGAGCACCTTTGGTCTTGGTCATAATGGGATCATTAATAACATTTGTATTCGTCTTATATTTTCCATTGGCATCACGACGCCTCTTTATTTTCTCACACAAACTGTAAATTCCCTTCATAGCCTCTTTAAAATCATCTGGATGTTTACAAGAAACTTCACACAGACTATTGAACACAGAAGACATAGTCCCTCGACGGAACATGACCATTTTCTCATCATCACATTCTTCAGAAGACATTGACGATATGTAGTCATCCTTAGCTGATTTGGTCCACCTTTTACAAATCAAACTATTTGGAAATGTGTTCATGTGCTCATGCCTCATGGCACAAATGATATGAGAGCATGGAATTCCTACCCGTTCAAACAAATTACAATCACATAAAAATTTACATTGTGCCCTATCAAGATGAACTAGATATGTATAATTTTTGTTGCAAAACCTATTCATCTTCAAAGTCACAACATTTTCGAGCTCAGACCGTTCAATAACATTTACCGTGATCGCATCTTCTATTTCATCTTGAACTTCCTTAAATTTTTTCCAAGTAAAGATCTTTGCAGCTTCATGCTCCAACCCTTCCAATTTAGTTGTTAACACAGGATCATAATAGAACGTTTTAAAATTAGACATTAACTCATTATGTCTATATTCTTTTACACCTCTTTCGAAACCGTGCATGAAATCAACAAGACTGCTTTTATTATGAACATACATCTTTATAAAAGAGTTGACGGCTTCAGAGATCGATGTAGTTCTTATACCATACAAAAATTTGTCTCGCATGTATGCACTAGCCCATATTCTCTTCATCTCATATGTTTTCTTAACCCATTTGTTGTTTGACAAACCATAATCATCAACTACCCTCTTCCACTCATTTTCAAACTCGTCTACAGTGTAAGTGGCATAAATCAATGACTTAAAATCTTCAAAGAATTTTGGATTCTTCACATTCTCACAAGCATTTCGATGTAAATGCCATGAACAAAGACGATGCAACGAGTTTGGAAATACATCTCTAATAGCTTCTCTCATTGCAAGATCTCCATCAGTAACCACTCCTTTAGGATGTTTATGATACATTGCTTCCAAAAAAGTATTTAAAACCCACTTGTATGTCTCAGCTTTTTCATCAGAAACCAAAGCACGACCAAATATTGTAGTTTCTCCATGATGGTTGAATCCAGAAAAAATAACAACAGGCTTGTTATACTTGTTCTTCTTATAAGTTGCGTCAAAAGCAATCGCATCACCAAAACACTCATAGTCAATCCGACTAGATGAATCCGACCAAAATAAATTTTCTAAACGTCCTTCGTGTGTTGTGGTAAACTTCGAAAAGAACATTGGATCATTATCAGCTTTAGCCTGTAAATAACTCAAAGCAGCAAAAGCATCCCCTCCTTCTATTCTTGCCATTGCTTCATTATTTAAGTAGTTATATAAGTCCTTTTTACAAAATCCCAAACCTTTATGACCACCTTTTTGAGCCATCATAAAACCTAAAATATGACAAGTTCTAACACCATGTGTGTGCAGGCCATCAACAAGAGCTTTATCTGATTCACTCAATCGACGATACTTAGGAATCAGATGAACATAGTGTGTTGGAGTTAACTCATGGTTATGAGAGGACTCAAATACAGAAACTCTCCACTTTTCAGTCACAAGATTTAGAGCTACTCGAAACCTCGCACGACATTCCATTCTTGTGGTTGGTCTTGGATCTCGACACCGTCCCCTCTTCTTATCACTCTTACCCTCTCTGTTACAAACTAATTGACGAACAATTATATTCCCTTCATAATCACGTTTTACATCATCTTTTCTTACTGCAAACCCGTGACATTTTGCATATATTTCATAGAAATCTATTGCTTTTTCCTCAGAAGCAAATTCCAAACCTCTTATATCATCATCTGTCAGGTCATTAATCTTTTTGTAAATATCCATTTCCTTTTTTCCTTCTTCGTCGCCGACATTATTACAACTAGCCAATTCTTCACAATCTATATCTCCATAGTCTACATCCATTTGAACCTAATAAAAATACACAAACAAATCTAAATATTTATATCATAAACTACAAATATCCACAACAGCAAAAATAGCACAACAAACAAAATCCATAAACTACCAATGTTTAAAGAAAAAACCAATCTATAAATATTAATAATAGAATGTAAATACAAAATTAATTACTCATCTATAAATATTAACTACGATTTAACCGTTTCGGTTGTATTATATTTTAAAATTCTAATTTATTACGATTATTATCTTTAATATTTAAATAGGAGGAATTTAAATTTTTTATCTTATTCATCTCAAAATTTAGTGTATTCAATTCTTCAATGTCTCTTTCTGTCAAAAGTCACCACTCATCACAGTAGATGAGGTAACCAAAACAAAAATGATCTCTCCATAAAATTTCCAAGATCTTATTAGTATAGAGTACTTGCCTCAATACCTATTTATCATAGACCAAATCATATAATATAGTATGTGATAAAGAAAAAAAAAATCTCAAACTCAGATTAAATTAAAGTAACAAATATGAAAGTAAAATAATCAATATTGCTAAAGCCAACCAAAAAAAGCAAAGTTTCTCTAAAATTACTCATCTATGAATATTAATAACATAAAGCAAATATAAAATTATCCATTTATGAATATTAATAACAGAAACCAAATACAAAATTAAAGAGAAAAAAAAGAGAAATTACCTTGTGAAAATGAGTAGAAATCCAGCAAAGTATGAGTGTAGCAATGAAATGTATGAGTGAGAGAAGAGATTGGTTGAGAGAGCAGCAAAAATGAAGAAGTTAAGAAAGAAGTTTAATGGAAGAGTTTAGAGAATAGTAAATCAAATTGGGGAAGAAAAAAGAAAAAGGGTAATAACAATCGATAATCAGGAAAAAAGAAAAAAAGAATATGAATTTTTTTTTTTATATTTGAAAACAATAAAAAATTACCATTAATACATTTGGGGTAAATATATAATTATTTAAAAGTATATAGCTATTAATGAATAAATACATTACACATCATAATGGACACCTAAGAGCTTCTACACTTGACAACTCAGATGGGTAAGATTACCCAATTTTTTTAGATGGGTAAATAAGAATTTACCTAATTTTTATACTATTCAATATTTCTGCATGCTTACGGCCTATCACGTGTACTATCTTTCCGGTTTAAGCAACAATTTATTTAGAATTGGTCATCTATAAAAAAACAATAACATAGCCATAATTGTTTATAAAGATATTTGCAAGGTGTTTAATGAAGAAAGAAGGCTCATAGTTTCTACTCAAATATTCTCCAACAATATGTTTGTCATATTTTCTCTAGTTATCAACCACAATTGTATAAAGATAAGAATCTACCCAATTTTGGAATTGCAGATAAGGTCACTTAAGATTCAAAGGCCTAGGCACTCTCTATTTAAAGGACATGGTGAAGGTATTTCCAAAGTTAAATGATTGGAAAAAAAATACAAAGATGTCATTCCCAAAACAAGTAATTGTAAAGCAACAATAAAGCTGAAGTTAATTCACTATAACATTTATGGCTCTACCAATCACGAGTCCAACGGGAGAAACAAGTACTTTAACACTTTTATTAATTACTTTAATAAATAAGACTTGGGAGTATTTCTTTCCTGAGAAGTTAAGTGCAATTAAGAGATTCAAAAAATTTAAAGTCTTGGTAGAATATGAGTCAAATTATTAAATCAAGTGTCTAAGAGTATCTTTAGTACATGTTCTGTAATATTAAATTCTTTAATAGTAACGATAGTTATAAACAATTTGCATTGAAATAAGAATGACATGACAATAAGTGAACTAACAATTAGTGAGAGTAAACTATATAATGAACGCACACTATCCATTCTCAATGACTCTTATTATTATTTTATTATTGTTTTATATTATTAAAATATCAATAAAATTTCAACAACTATAAAATGTGGGGTCACATTTTGGTTTTTTTTACAAGCAATCATCATTAAAGTAAAAACAACTCAAATCAACTATAAATATTTTAAATCCTACAAATCACTTTGAACCCACAAAAAATATTTTAGTTTATCCATTTAGTTTACTCCCATTAAAGATGCTCTAAGAATTGATACAGGAGGAAGTTGAAGGTGAGATAATACTTAGAAGGGGGGTTGAATAAGTATGAAGATTAAAACTTAGAAATAAAAACTCAAGTATTTTTATCCTGGTTCGTTGAACTCAACTACTCCAGTCCACCCTTCCTAGAGTGATTTGTCTTTCTCAATCAAGGACTTAATCCACTATTTAATCAAACAAATTACAATAGTAACACCTAAGAACAACTGTTCTTAGTCTTCTCAAGAGCTACTGATCCCAACTGGATCCTCTTAAGAAAATCTTTTACAATCAATGTAAAACTATTACAAGAGTAAGAATGCTTCTAAAAAGCTTTTATCACAACTGTGATATTTCTCTTAAGTTTAAGTACAATGAAATAAATTCTTAGAATGAATATGAAAGTATGAGAGCTTGAATATTTGATTTCTTTTCAATGCCAACGTCAACTGAAGAATTTGGTGGAGTCTTGCTTTTATAGGCAGCTGATCCAAGGTGAACTTCACGTTGAGAAGAGTGTCCAAAAGGTCTGAGCCTTTTTGTCTTCACATCAAGTGACCTTTCCTAGAAGAAGAAAGCACAGAAAAATCCTTTTTGTCTGTGTTCTTGTGTCTAGCATAAATAAGGAAAGAGACGTTTGGTTCACTCCAACGGATATATTCTTTGAATATTTCTTCTTCAGTTTTCAGCAAATTCATCAGAGTCTAATTGGGTCAGAGTCTTCTGATGATGATCAGAGTCTTGCTGAATCAGAGTCTTCTGCAGCAGGTGTGCTTTCAGCGTGTTTAATATCAGAGCATATTTAATACAGAACTTCAGTACTGGCAGCTTTAGTACTTTCAGAATCTTCTGTAGAAACTATGCTTTGAAAAGCTCTTCATACAAAATTCTTCTTTGCTTCAGATGCTTCTGACTTGCTTCAGATTCTTCTAGAGCTTCTACTTCAGATCCTTCTGGAGCTTCTGCTTCAGAATCTTCTGGAGGCTACGCTCAGGATCTTCTGTTGGCATCAATCAGAATCTTCTAATTAGTGCATCTGGCGCTTCAGAGTCTAGCTAATTTCTTGTGTTCAATTCTGATTTGCTTCTGGAGTGTTAATTCCTTTACTATCTGCAGTAAAAACTCTCAAGCAAATTTTAGAGTATATAATTCTTAAATACAAAATTTCATAATAGTTATCATCAAAACATAGAGATATTATTAAGAACCAATCTGTGTTCTAACAATCTCCCCCTTTTTGATGATGACAAAAACATCAGAAATTTTGTTTAATTGAAAATATTAAAATTATAACTCTCTCTGAGATGATGAATCTCCCCCTGAGTTAAATACAAATAAGGAATAGAAACTTCCCTTTTGTCTTGAGCAATCTTCAGAGTTAGATCTTGTTTGTTCTTTTAACATTTGAAAGTCAGAATGTCTTGCAGATTTAAGATTCAGAGTTTGATAATAGTCAAATGATCTGAGAGACTCAGAGTTTCTTTTATAGAGTGTACTTATCAAATGTTCTGAAATACTCAGATTAAATGTTAGATAGAATAGATATGTCTGAAGTTTCATTCTGGTGAAGTTAAATTAAACAGATCAGATCTATATTTTCTCCCCCTTTTTTGTCATAAGCAAAAAGTAAAAACTTTAAAAAGACAAATAAAAGGAAACAGTAAATGAGATAATTTAGTGGAGAAAAACTTTGATTCATTCAATGAGTTCAGATCAATAGTACATGCATCAGAAGATATATAAAAAAATACATAAGCAAACATCAGATGCAAAAACATCAGAATGAAAAAAAATGAAAATCTAAGAGTGTTTTGACAAAAGCATCTTCAACAGATCTGTGATCTCAGAGGAGGACTGCTCTTGCTTGGACATCCACTTAGCCATTGTTTCATTCTTCTGATCCTGCTTTGACATCCACTCTGTCATGTCCTCAGACTTTTTATCTTGTTTTGTCATCCAAGACTTGATCTCTGATTGACCAGCTTCCAGAGCAGCAATTTTGTCCTCAAAATCTGGATGTTCTTTCTTTATCTCAGATGAAGAAGTATGATCAGGTTCTGGAGCTTGAACAGAGTCAATTTCCATGGGATCTGTAGAGTCTGGAGCATTAGAGGCAGAAGGAATTTCTACCAGAGTCATGGCCAACGGATAGTCCTCAGATGCAAGTTCAGTAGTTTCTTCTGATGATGGAGGAGCATCTGTAAGGAGCAGTGGTTCAGATCTCTTGACGGTCCAGAACAAATTTCTTGCAGCTTCAGCGAATCTGAGCTTCGCATCATCAGAACATATGTTCTTCAGATTTGATGCTACAGTGTTGAATCTGCTAATGAATCTATTCCAGATGACATCAGATTCTTGCGCATCCATTATTGCTGAACACTTCTTCTGTACAGTACCTAAATACAGCTGTATTTCTTGCAAAAAGGATTGAAATAAATGATTAACATTAAGTCTAGGCTTGGGTTTTAACAGAGTCTCCAGTGTTATTGGTTTTGGTTGGGGAGTAGGTGGGAAAATGGATTTCTGAATGGAGATCAGAGGAGGAGGGTAGTATGGAATGAAAGGAATTTCGTGGGCTTTTTCTGGTTTGGATCTGTTTAAAACATTTAACAGATTTGGTTTTGCTCTGGTGTGAAAGGGAACCACATCAAAGGGTTTATTTGAGTAAGGTTGAAATGTAGATTTTGGAGGTTCATCAGAAGCAACAGTTTTATCAGATGAAATTGGTATAGCTGAGGCAACAGCTTTGTCAGATTTAGCAGAATATGATATAGTTGCTAGTGAACCTACATCTGACATGGATTATATATAGGTGAGAAGCACAAATGGAAGGGTCATTGTGAGTTTGGGTTTTAGAGGGGTGATAGGGTCAGAATGTTCAACTCTGTCATAAAAATCTTTGAGTTTGAAACCATAAGCAAGATTATGAAACAATGATGAGACTTGTGCACAAGAGATAGATGATCTTGGGTTAGATGTTTGGTTAGGATTTGGGATTAAGATTTCAGATACTGGATTGGGTGTGGGAGTAGGATCTGGAATAAGAGCTTTAGAAGATATAGTGGGTTCTGGTTGGTTTACCTCAGAGTCTCTGTGAGATGGAGAGATTAGAAAATCTGGGTGAATGTCAGATTCTGAGGAGTTTGAAGAGGTGGTTGGTGTGCAGGAGGCAGAAGATACTTGAAACACAGTTTTTAGTGGTGTGACATCAAGAACTTCTGTCTCAAGAATGTTGGGTTCAGAAGTATTGGTTGGTTCTGAAGGAATTTCAGAAGGTTTTGATGGTTGTTCTGAGGTAGGTGGATCAGATGAAATTGTTATTGGTTCAGATACAACAGGAACAGATGTTATTTTTGTAGGTTCAGGAATAACAGGTACAGATGCAGTGGGTTCAGATGATTTGGATGGTGGATTATCTGATGGTGGTTGATGGTCAGAGGCTTTTTCTAGTAGGGTTTCAGATGATTTTTCTGGGTGTTTTTCTTGTGGGTGCTTTTGTTGTTCATATGGCTTTTGTTTAAATGGTTCAGAGGGTTTTTGTTGAGCAGATGGTTTTGTTGTTTGTTGTTGTTCTGTGGGTTGTTTTTCTGATGGTTGTTTCTGTGGTACAAATTGTTTGATTTGAATTTTTGGTTGAGTTGTTTGTGGTATAGAGACTTTTGGATTTTGAATTTTTTTTGTTGTTATTGGTGTTGGAACAGATGATTTTTCAGGTGAAAAGGAAATTGGATTGGAAGATTTTTGTGGTGATGGTGTAGAAACATGAGGTGGAGCAGTAACAGATGTATTTTGTGTAGAGGGTGGTTTTGGAATAGACTTAATATTAGAATCATTTAAAACAACAGGATTTGCAGAAGATACATAAGATTTAGTACCTTTGATCTTGATTCTTTTAGCTGGTACAGAAGGAGTGGCTCCAGATTCTTTCCTCTTTAACAGCTTCTGAGGATTCTCAGCAATCTTGATCTTCTTCTGAGCAGGTGCAGCTACTGCTTCTGGCTGAGTCCTCTTTATTTGTGGTTTTTCTTCTTCTTCTACAACAGGCAGTGGTTATCTTGCTTGCTTTATGATGTCTGCAGGAATAGGTTTTCCTTCTTTCTTGCAATCATCAATATACATTACAACAATGTGCCTTGGTTCTTCAGCATAGAATAGAGGGTAGTCATCTATAGGAGTTCTCTTCTTACTCAGTTCAGAAATATTCAGCTTCTTGGGAGCTGTTGTGAGTTCATCCACTATTTTAAGTCTCTGAAGACTCTTGGCATTCAGAGGCTTTCCCAAGATGAATTCCAATTCCTCTGTAACTCTAGCAGCGAACAGAGCAGTAACCAGTCCATTTTCAGTTAGAAGATCTGAGATTAACCTTCCAAAAGGAATCCAGGTTCTGATCTTCTGTCCTTTTTCTTTCACATACTCTCTAGAGGCATTTATATGATTCCAAAGATGCATAAAGAGAATATATGGAAGATCTACCTTGGTGCTCTGACTGAGGCAGTACATAAAATAAAGTTGTTCATTATTGACATAGTCTGGAGAGTTTGTTGACTTCCTATGATGAATACATCCCATGAAGATCTTAGCCCAGATATTGTAGTCAGGCTTCAGATCCTTGAACTTGTTAGAAGCTTGTCCAGCAATCATCACTTCTTCATACACTTCATCCATATCCACACGCCCAGCTGGCAAGTGTGAAACTCCATTTGTTTCCTCATAGCCAATAAGTTTTCTGATCAGATCCTCTGTTATTATAATCTCTTTGCCCAGAACAGAAGATAAGATAAACTTAGGGTAAACTGAAGCATGGATCCAGAACTCTTTCACAAGAAGGGGGTAAACTGGTCCAAAGAGTCTATCAAAATATTTCACCCATCCTTGAGCACCTATGATTGAATGAAACTCAAAACCATTCTCAGCAAGTGAATCAAATTCCACCATTGATTCACACAGAACTTCCAGCTTTTCAACAGGGGTTAACAATGTTCTTTTTGGTGGAGAATAAGGAGTAACACCCATGTTAGCAGATGTAACTGCAGCCATTGTAGATTGAAATTGTGCAGCTGTTGATGATGAAGTTGCCATTGAAGATGGTTTTGTCACACGCTTAGGGTTTTTATGCAGAGAGAAGAGAATATGAAAATGCATAAAATTTCTGAGATGTGAAAAGTGTGAATGTGAAGAGAGGAGATGTATTTATACTAAAACAAGTAGGCATACAAACAATCAGATTTTGCACGTTTGAACAAAGCATTAAATGAAAAGAATAAAAATCATTTCAAGCATTTATTGCTTCTGACAAATTGGGGGGAAATCAAGATTTTCACTATTCAAACTTCACCTCAAACGTCTCTTCAGTAATGTACACGCCACCTTTGCAGAATTGGAGTGACACGTGTTTGCTTACATGTGTTCTGAATTCTCTTGAGAAATGAAACGTTAACCAACGTTCAGATCCTCTAAGGATTGTTAGTTCAGAGTTTCACAAAACCAAATTAATAAAATAAATAAGCAGTCAGAAGAATTACTTCAGCACATTAGGCATTTTTGCATCTGTAAAAATTTGCTTCTGACAAATATCATTCTGGACAAAAATCCATACCAATATTTTTCAGAATAAATTTGAATCTATCTTCAACAAGGGGTTTTGTAAAAATATCTGCCCATTGATGATCTGTATCAACAAAGGCTAAATTTATGATTCCCTTCTGAACATAGTCTCTGATGAAATGATGCTTAATTTCTATATGTTTTGCCTTAGAGTGTAAAATGGGGTTCTTGGACAAACATATAGCAGAAGTATTATCACAAAAGATAGAAATGTTACTTTCAAATATTTGATAATCTTCTAGCTGACTTTTCATCCAGAGCATCTGCGTGCTACATCCAGCAGCAGCAATATATTCTGCCTCTGTGGTTGAAAGTGCAATTGTGGGTTGCTTCTTGTTGTACCAAGAGATTAGATTTCTTCCTAGAAATTGACAACTTCCAGAAGTACTTTTCCTTTCCACTATGTCTCCAGCGTAGTCAGCATCACATAATCCAACTAATTTGAAATCATCAGATTTTCTGTAACATAAACCCACATTAGAAGTACCTTTCAGATACCTTAGAATCCTCTTGACAACTGTCAAGTGTGATTCTCTAGGATCTGATTGGAATCTAGCACACAAGCATACACTAAACAATATGTCAGGTCTAGAAGCAGTTAGATAAAGAAGATAACCAATCATGCCTTTGTAGAGCTTCTGGTCTACTTTCTTACTTACCTCTTCCTTGCCAAATGAGCTAGTTGGATGCATGGGAGTCTTTGCCAGCTTACTATCAGTCATGTTAAATTTCTTCAGAAGTTCTTTAACATATTTGGTCTGATGTATGTAAGTGCACTCTGGAGTTTGATTGACTTGGATTCCTAGAAAGAATCTGAGTTCTCCCATCATGCTCATTTCAAATTCTGCCTGCATACATGTAGCAAACTCCTTTCCCAGCATAGTATTGGTAGATCCAAATATTATATCATCCACATAAATTTGACAAATTAGAAGATCTTTCTTAACTGATTTACAAAAGAGTGTTGTGTCCACTTTGCCTCTGATGAAATTTTTCTCCAGAAGAAAATTGCTCAATCTCTCATACCAAGCTCTGGGAGCTTGTTTTAAACCATACAGAGATTTCTTTAATTTGAAAACATGATTTGGAAATTTTTCATTTTCAAAACCAGGGGGTTGGTGGACATAAACTTCTTCTTCTATAATACCATTTAGAAAGACACTTTTAACATCCATCTGATACAGAGTGATGTTATTTTGTACAGGAAATGAAATAAGAAGGCGTATAGATTCTAACCTTGCCACTGGAGCATAAGTTTCAGTGTAATCAATACCTTCTTGTTGACTGTACCCTTGAGCAACAAGCCTTGCCTTATTTCTTTCAATTTCTCCTTTCTCATTTAGCTTATTTCTGAAGACCCATTTTGTTCCAATTATATTGAATCCTTGTGGTCTTTGAACTAAATCTCATACATCATTTCTGGTGAATTGATTTAGCTCTTCTTGCATGGCAATAATCCAATCATTGTCTTGCAGAGCTTCATCTACAGAAGATGGTTCAATTTCTGACACCAGTCCAAATAGTGATGCTTCAGATGATCTTAGAAAGGATCTTGTTCTGATGGGATCATCCTTCTTTCCAATAATGACATTCTCTAGATGAGAAGCTTTAATTATGGATGATGATCCTCTAACAGTTGATTCTTCAGAAATGTTTAGATTGTTCATCTGAGAAGTTAAAGGAATAGCATCTGGCGTTGCTTCTGGTTCCTTCACTTGAGCTTTGTCTGCTTCTGGGACTTCAGAGTCAGTGAAGACTACTTCTCTATCTGCAGAGTTTTCAGATTGCTTTGGCTTTTTATTGCCAAGCTTATCATCAAATCTGACATGAATAGATTCTTCCACAATCTGTGTCTCAGTGTTGTATACTCTGTAGCCTTTAGAGCGTTCAAAATATCCAAGCATGAAACACTTCTGTGCTTTGGAATCAAACTTGTTCAGATTTTCCTTAGTATTTAACATATAGCAAATACATCCAAAAGGATAGAAATTTGAAATGTTGGGCTTTCTGTTCTTCCACAGTTCATATGGAGTCTTCTCCAGAAGAGGTCTTACAGACACTCTGTTCTGAATGTAACATGCTGTGTTGATTGCTTCTGCCCAAAAGTGTTTTGCCAGATTTGTCTCATTGATCATGGTTCTGGCCATTTCTTGCATAGTTCTGTTTTTCCTCTCTACAACCCCATTTTGTTGTGGAGTTCTAGGACAGGAAAAATCATGAGCAATGCCATTTTCATTAAAATATTTTTCAAAATATTTATTTTCAAATTCACCACCATGATCACTTCTGACTTTTATAATTTTGAAATCTTTTTCATTCTGGACTTGCTTGCAGAAGTCAAAGAACACAGAATGTGACTCATCCTTGTGTTTTAAGAACTTTACCCATGTCCATCTACTATAGTCATCAACAATGACTAATCCATACTTCTTGCCTCTGATGGATGCAGTTTTCACTAGTCCAAACAGATCAATATGAAGTAATTCTAGTGGTCTGGAAGTAGAAACAACATTTTTTGTTTTAAAAGATGATTTTGAAAACTTCCCTTTTTGGCATGCTTCACAGAGCATCTGAGGTGAACTTCAGATTAGGAAGTCCTCTGACAAGATTAAGTTTATTAATCTGAGATATACATCTCATATTAATATGGCCCAATCTTCTATGCCAGACCCATTGCTCTTCATTAACAGACAAGAGGCATTTAACATTCTGAACTTTAAGTTCTGAAAGATTTATTTTATAAATGTTGTTTTTCCTCTTACCACTAAATAGGATAGAGCCATCCTTTTGACTAATAGGTTTACAACATTTTTGATTAAAGGTAATGTTATAACCATTGTCACTTAATTGACTTATGGACAATAAGTTATGCTTTAACCCTTCAACAAGTAAAACATTAGTAATAGAGGGAAGTTTACCATTTCCAATAGTGCCAGATCCAATGATCTTGCCTTTCTGGTTCCCTCCAAACTTCACGTCACCTCTAGATCTAAGTTTCAGGCTTTGGAACATAGATTTTTCTCCTGTCATGTGTCGTGAGCATCCAGAGTCCAGGTACCATGATTGGCGTCCTGACCTTGCTGCTAAGAACATTTGCAACATGAATTATTTTACTTTTAGGTACCCAGATCTTCTTGGGTCCTTTAGGGTTAGTGGTTCTGAAGGTTTGTCTAAACTTCTGTTTTTCAACATAAGGTTTATTCTGACTTGCCTTGGGTTTAAACACATAAGTATTCTTCTCAGAACTTGTGTGTTTAATGTCATTTAAGTGACCAAACTTAAATTGAGAGTACAGAGGTGTCTTCTTGATGAAGAGTTTGTCAACAGATTTTGGATTACTTCCAGAGGAAGATTCATATCCAATACCTCTTCTGTTGTTCCCACTAACACCATAGATCATAGAAGCCATCTTGCTTCTGTCTATGCTCTTAGTAAGGAATCTCTGAAAGCTAGAGTCATATTTTTCTAAAATGTTTTCACATGACTTAGTCTCAGATTCAGATTCTTGTTGAGTTATTTCAAAGTCATTTTTGATTTTCAGATTAATTTCTTTTTGCTCAACAAGTTCTGTCTTTAGAAGATTAATCTCAGATTCAAGACTGCTTTTTAGCTTCTTGTATTTGAGTTTGATATTGTTATAGCTTTTCAGAACTTCTGATAAAACTTTTATAAGTTTTTCTTTAGTAAGTTTAGCCATTACCTCTTCAGCGTCATCGTCAGATTCAGAATCAGATTCAGATCCTGAAGTTCCTTCCTCCTGATCTTCTGTGCTGGCCATCAGTGCAACATTAGCACATTCTTCTTATAACTCAGATTCAGATTCAGATGTATCTGAGTCATCCCAGGTGGCCATCAGAACCTTTTTCTTCTTATCAAATTTTCTTTTAGGCTTTTTCTTCAGCACCTTTGGACATTCATTTTTGTAATGTCCAGGTTCTTTGCACTCATAACAGACAACCTCCTTTTTGCCAAATCTTCTGTGTCCAGAAGATTCTTTTCTTTGGTCAGGCTTTCTGAAGTTTCTGAACTTCTTTCCTTTATGCTTCCAGAGTTTGTTTATTCTTCTGGACAGCATGGATAGTTCATCTTCATCTTCAGATGAGGATTCTTCAGAGCTTTCCTCTATTACCTGCAAAGCTTTAGCAGATTTATTAGATTTTAAAGCTACAGATTTACCTTTCTTTTGAGGTTCATCTTCCTCAAGTTCTATTTCATGGCTTCTTAGTGAACTGATCAGTTCCTCCAAGGAGATATTGTTCAGATCTTTAACCATCTTCAGCGCTGTCACCATAGGTCTCCATCTGGTGGGTAAGCTTCTGATGATCTTTTTTACATGATCAGCAGTAGAGTATCCTTTGTCCAGAACCTTTAGTCCATCTGTAAGTATTTGGAATCTGGAGAACATAGCTTCAACAGATTCAGAGTCTTCCATCTTGAAGGCTTCATACTTCTGGATCAGAGCCAGAGCCTTTGTTTCCTTGACTTGAGAGTTTCCCTCATGAGTCATCTTTAAGGATTCAAACATGTCAAATGCAGTTTCCCTGTTTGTAATTTTTTCATACTCAGTATGAGATATTGCATTCAACAATATTGTTCTGGCCTTGTGATGATTTCTAAAATCTTTCTTCTGAGCATCTGTTATAGATTTTCTGTCTATCTTCTTGCCATTCCCATCTGTGGGATGAACATATCCATCTATGACCAGATCCCATAAATCAGCATCATATCCAAGGAAAAAACTTTCAATTCTGTCTTTCCAATAATCAAATTTCTCCCCCATCAAACATAGGGGGTTTGGTGTTGATTCTGTCCCTTTCTTCATATTTATTGTTAATGTTAGATATTGTATTATCAGCCATAGTAACAACTAAATATATATCAAAGTATTTCTCTCTGGATCTTTACTGTCACTGTTAAGTGGTAACACACACAGAACCGGAGCTCTGATGCCAACTGAAGGTGAGATAATACTTAGAAGGGGGGTTGAATAAGTATGAAGATTAAAACTTAGAAATAAAAACTCAAGTATTTTTATCCTGGTTCGTTGAACTCAACTACTCCAGTCCACCCTTCCTAGAGTGATTTGCCTTTCTCAATCAAGGACTTAATCCACTATTTAATCAAACAGATTACAATAGTAACACCTAAGAACAACTGTTCTTAGTCTTCTCAAGAGCTACTGATCCCAACTGGATCCTCTTAAGGAAATCTTTTACAATCAATGTAAAACTATTGCAAGAGTAAGAATGCTTCTAAAAAGCTTTTATCACAACTGTGATATTTCTCTTAAGTTTAAGTACAATGAAATAAATTCTTAGAATGAATATGAAAGTATGAGAGCTTGAATATTTGATTTCTTTTCAATGCCAACGTCAATTGAAGAATTTGGTGGAGTCTTGCTTTTATAGGCAGCTGATCCAAGGTGAGCTTCACGTTGAGAAGAGTGTCCAAAAGGTCTGAGCCTTTTTGTCTTCACATCAAGTGACCTTTCCTAGAAGAAGAAAGCACAGAAAAATCCTTTTTGTCTGTGTTCTTGTGTCTAGCATAAATAAGGAAAGAGACGTTTGGTTCACTCCAACGGATATATTCTTTGAATATTTCTTCTTCAGTTTTCAGCAAATTCATCAGAGTCTAATTGGGTCAGAGTCTTCTGATGATGATCAGAGTCTTGCTGAATCAGAGTCTTCTGCAGCAGGTGTGCTTTCAGCGTGTTTAATATCAGAGCATATTTGATACAGAACTTCAGTACTGGCAGCTTTAGTACTTTCAGAATCTTCTGTAGAAACTATGCTTTGAAAAACTCTTCATACAAAATTCTTCTTTGCTTCAGATGTTTCTGACTTGCTTCAGATTCTTCTAGAGCTTCTGCTTCAGATCCTTCTGGAGCTTCTGCTTCAGAATCTTCTGGAGGCTACACTCAGGATCTTCTGTTGGCAGCAATCAGAATCTTCTAATGAGTGCATCTGGCGCTTCAGAGTCTAGCTAATTTCTTGTGTTTAATTCTGATTTGCTTCTGGAGTGTTAATTCCTTTACTATCTGCAGTAAAAACTCTCAAGCAAATTTTAGAGTATATAATTCTTAAATACAAAATTTCATAATAGTTATCTTCAAAACATAGAGATATTATTAAGAACCAATCTGTGTTCTAACAGAGGTGAGATTATATCAACTACGGGTTTTTTAAATGATTTTTATAGTGTAAAAATTTTTTTAACAAAATTTTTTATAAAAGTTTTAAATCAAAATTTAGTTTGAATAGTTATTTTAGATATTTTATCATTTTATCAAAAAAATTTAGATATTACATTTTTTAAAAATCATTTAATTTTAAAAGCTATTTCAAATAGTTTTTTTTATAAAAAAGTATTTTTTAAATACAACTTTTTGAAAAAACCGTGATTTTGACAACATTTTATTCTTCAATAATATATATTTATGTTATAGTACATTAAAATTAGTCTTTTAATTTATAAAAAACAAAATTAAAAAAACTTTGTAACATTTTTAAAAATATTTTTGTAGAATTTATTTTCAAAAATTAAATTTATTTATTTATTTTTAAACTAAAACAAACTGTGTTTAAATGAAATCAAAAGACCACTAACTATAAGTTATACCCTACGATAAAATGGAGTGTCTGAAAAAAAGAAAAGAATTGTAATGAATATAGTAAGAAGAATGTTAGTTGGGAGAAATATTCTAAAAGTATTTTGCCCTGAAACTATGAAGTGGTTAGTCTATGTCTTAAATAGATGTTTCACATTTGAATTTAAACATGTCACACCTAAAAAGAACTGATGTGGAACCGATTTCCATATGTACACCATTTTACAGTGTTTGGTTGCATAGTTCACATGCACATCCTTAATGAACGCCAAAAAGAAGTTGGATGGCAATAGCATAATATGTGTCTTGATATTTTTTCCAAGAAAATCATTTTAAGTATAGATGTTATCTTTGAGAAATCAAGTTCTCGGTGTTGGAATAAGGTTAGTTCTAAATTTAAAATTCTTAAGTTTAAATGATAACAAAAGATTAAGAATAATGTTGTATTTTAATAGTTTGCTGAGTGTACAAAATCTAAATAAGGAAGATGTCGGATAAAGTAAATTCTAAACAAGTTAAAAGCTGGACAAAACAAGATTCTGAATTTTGGATAGAGAGATTTTAGATTCTGAACATCATTAGATCTAGACTGTGAACTTCATTAGACCCTGAACTCTAGACACTATCAGATTCTAAATCAAATTTAAAATACGAAGAAGTTCTCAAACAAAAGTCAACTCTAGATATTCTAGTCAACGCTTCTGAAGCAAACATTCCAAAATTACTCTGATAAATTTAAACCTCATATTCACTAGACTCTGAAGTTTACCTTCAAGGTTTTGAACTCTGGTCAAGCTTCAAAACATCTCATATACGAAGCCAATGATTTAAAGAAAATGACTGAATGAATCTTCTAGAAGAGAATACAATTTAAGCAGCAAAATCAAAAGAACAGATGCATTGATATTCTCAAGGATTGTACTACCAACGGCTATCAAAGATTTTCTATCTAAAATTTACGGCTCAGCCTCGTACCTCTATTACAATTGTAGAATTAAGGTACTAAGCAGGCTACAAGAAGCGTGACACTATTGGTGGTAATAATTCTTGATCCTTAAATATTTTTTATTGTCATTTTCATTTCATATTTGCGAAACGATTATGATTCGTGTGTTCCAAACTTTTTATTTCAGGCTTTGATTCTCTAACACTTCTCGCACATCACTGGTTGGGCGAGTGTGCTTGAGTATACTGAGGATATGCCGCGTGCCTGTGCTTTTATCCTGCTGAGAGACAACTAGGCGGTCGAGCCTTTCAGAGTCTATCTTGACCATTTGGTTGTTGATGACATGCACTTCAACAGCTATGTGGATCAACGTCAGACGCGACCATTTGACGAGATAGTTGTATACTTTGGATGGTTGGCCTGTGGATCACGTCTCACTACTTCTCATCTACCCGAGCGCGTCATGCAGAAGTTCAACTACACTCAGAACATTCTCAGACACCCTGTTGTCTCTGCTCCTCCTGCCTTGACTTATAGATAGATAGATGAGATGTTTGATGATTATGAGAGTCATCTGGTATTAGAGGAGGCACGGGCTACCATAGCCCCAAGCGGATGGAGCTACAAGGAGGGGTACTTCAGATGGTTCTTCAGGGTTTCACATCCGTACATGGTGCATTCTGCTCCAGGTGATCTGTCGAGACCAACTCATCAGGAGATACTACATGAGGAGCAGACTCAGCTAGATCATACTGATGATGTCTTGCATAGGTGTCGTTGCATAATGGAGATTGTTCAGACAGACATTGACGATGGTATCTTCTTTGATGGGTCTGGTGTCAGGTGAGTCCTATATGCCATCATGACGAAGGCACATGGGGTATTGTTGTACCAGATACATCTCCAAAGCATAGGGGGATTGATGTCTGATGAGGTAGAGCAGACAGAGGAGGTAGAAGAGATGTTGTTAGACACACCCAATAATAGTTTCTTATTATTTTGTTGTAGTACTATACTCTTTACTTTATTTTAAGGGTCTTACTACATCTTGGATCTCGAATGTACGACATTTTCTATATTTATTGGTATTTTATTTTTGACACACAATACTAGTCTCTTATTATTTTGTATGTCTATTGTTTAATTTTGGATTGTGCGCTATACTTCCTATGAACACAGATACACAACATACAATACGAAATACCTATTCATATATGTTCCGGAGATGTATCTTCGGAATATTCACGGAGATTCATCTCTAGAACCATTCAAATTTAAATGCCCTTTGAGTGGGTTGAATTGAATGCTTAAAATTGTTCTGGAGATGCAACTTTAGAATATTTCACCGTTTATTCAGAAATAGTTGCGTCCGGAGATGTATCTCTGAAAACTAGGGATATTTAAAGAACTTTGCATAGTGAATAAGAACATTAAACAAAATCTTGTGGTTAAATTGGTAACAACCACAATGTTGACGTGTATCTGTTTCAAATCAAGGAGGTATTTTGTTGAAACTGCCACAAGACTCATCGTAAAATTCTAAAAATGCAATTAGTTGGCATCCGTTATTGGCTTTGTGTCATAATTTTAAAATTTCTTGTATACTTCTAATATCCACATGTAGAAAGTGTAAGGATTCGATCGACATATTGTTTCAGATTCATGTACAAATTTATTTGAGAAAATATCTTCACCTCTAGTTTTAAATCGACCAAATCGCATAATGTAAAATCAAAGTCAAATGATTTCTAAGTCGGAGACTATTTCCAATGGAGTAAAAAATTGAGAATAAAAGGAATAAATCTTATGGCACGGGCAACACCTACTGAAATATGTGGAATTCATTTTTTTACGAGGTGAAATTCACCTAGCAAAATTATCCAACTAATTTGAGTTTTTCTTATAGTGACTTAAAGCACAAAATCACAAGTAATAAAAAATGACGGGTAGTCTCTCAGAAGAAAACAGACAAAACATTTTGCATGCTTCTCATTAGGAAGGATCAAATGCCATTGATGATTAAGACTAGCCGATGGTTTTTTAAAAGAGCATGCAAAGAATATATAATTACCTTAGAATGTGCCAAATTCTTCCACACTCACTAAAATTTATACTAGAGATGGCATACCCGAAAGAGAATCATAAAAGTCATCATATCATGGAGAAATGTGCCTAAAAAATTCAAGTGATGAAGAGTAAAACATGTTTTGAGATTGTTAGAAATCTAGGCATATCTAAATGCAAATGGGAAGTTGGTGGCGACTGCGGAGCCATAGAGGCAGCGTTTGACGGTGTTCGAGGCTGAAGCCGTAGGGTAGTAGTTTTTTGAGGCAGGTGTGATGGCCGACAGTGGTCCACGACGATGACGTCATTCCACAATGATTGCGGAAAAAAGCATCCAAAGTTTGATCGTGGTTGAGGCAGAGATCCGATGGTTTGAGGTGGCGATAGACGCAATAGGTAGTTCACGTCAAATAGAAGACCAACGTCTATCAACATTGATGATTTGTGAGAACTCGGGCCGTGTAGTTTTAGTTCACAGATAAGTTCGGTAATGAGTCATATTTTGGACTTGTTTTAGATATATGGCCCATTAGGGTTTAAGGATATTATAAATATGGTTCTCTATTAATTTTACAAGATAAGACAAGTAGGCCGATGGAAGAGGTGGTAATCCTAGTTAGATAGGAAATGATAGTAATTCTTAGGATTATATTATTTAAATTTTGGAGATATTTGGAGTTTTCTAAACAAATTGAGAAACACGTTTAAAGATATTTGGTTTGTGTCATTCATATATCGAGAGTTTGAGAGATTGAGAAACACGTGAGTAGAAAATAAGATTTTTTTTAAACACGGGTTATTGTTTCTTGTATCTCCTTTGTAATATCTTGTAATAATTCTTGAAAGTATAGTAAATTGATAACTGCTCTCTCTTACATAATAGATCGATTTGATCGGAATGGATAAATAAGTTTTTTTATGTACTTGTTGTTTATCTTCTTCTTACTTGTTTTAGATTTGCTTACACTGTTTCACGGTTTATTTTGTTACTTGAGCCCATTTATTTTGATTGTAATCGTTATTTGTTTCACACATCATTAACTTTGTCGTGATAAAAATTATACTATTGTTATATTTTTTCATAACGTAAAGATTTCTTTATGGTTAATCCTTTCAATTTCTCAACATATTTTTCAACAAGGTTATATTTGTTCTGGACTCGTCACTCGCTGAAAAGGATGAGGCCCAATCATCATTTTAAGTCATCCCATCATAACATTGAAGGTATAATGACTCTGCTTTAGAGCTCGAGCTCCACATGTGATCCATGTTAGTAACTACTGCCTACCATTAGATGTCATCGTACGACCTATCACGCTCGATACATAATTGACAGAGAACATTCATAACTGTCATTCATATGTTAGGTATCCCATGTGAAACTTGAGGTATTTTCTCTAATCCATAACTCAACTCACTCCTCATTTTCTTATTGACTTGTATGTTGGAATTTTAACTTTATAGGTTCACCCTACGCAGTCGTATCAGAGATTAACTTCATTGCATCAAGACTTTACTCCATGGTAAATATATTTGAAGATTTTAAACTAGAAAATCGTAAATTTCAGAAAGTTTTTCAGAAAGTCAGAGGTTCTAAAAATCAGGCAAAAATCGAAGATGGTGGTGCAAGAGCCATGGTATTGGCGATTGGTTGTCGGATTGCGGATGTGATGAACTACAGTAGCGGCGCTAGAATCTGTACGACGGAGGAGGACCGCAATGACCAAAGTTTGGGCGGTGGCATCCCGAATGTTTTCCGCAGTAAAGGACCCGACGACCGGAACTCGAATTTTGTGTGGCGGCGGAGGATCAAAGCGGTCAATCAAAGGTGTCCGTACGACTGCGACTCAGATGTGTCTATACGCTGGGTCGGAATTGGCCCATACGGTTTTTTAGGTTTTTCAACCATCAAACATGTTGTCTCGATTCACGTGTTTTAGAATGTTTCAGTTCAATTCATGAATCTACTTGCTAACTGGTTGTGGTTTGAGCTTTGTTTGTTGGGTTTTAGCAAGTTATAAATATGTATCTTTTTGTGACAGTTTCAGAACTTTAGAGCAAAATGGAGAAACGAGGGTTTAGAGTTTAGGAAAACTTTTAGAGTTATTTAGAAGGATCAAACACTACTTCTTCTAAGCACCTTTGGTACTATATTGAGAGTTGGAGGAGTTTCTCCTTGGATACTATATTGAGAGTTGGTGAGGTTGGGAAACACTTGGGTAGAAAAATAGAGTTTGTTCTTGAAAATTTGAAAGACTATTTTCTTGTAATTCAAATGTAATCTCTTATAACAACGGCCAGAGTATAGTGAATTGGAGATGTACTATCTTTCCTAGATGTAGATCGTTTGATCGAATAGGATAAATATACATTTTCTGTTTCTCGCCTTATTTTATCTTCTTCTCCTAAATTAATTCATTTTTTATAAATTAATTCATTTTTTATATAATATTAAAAATTATTATTGTTGAAGGTCATTTGTTTAGTTGTCACTATTCTTTATCCTACACGTCAATTTTTTTTAATGTGATTGACCTCTAAATAGTTTATTCTAAAATTTTTTTAATTATTTTATTAAGCGTCCTGCTAATCAGTGCCCCAATCAGTGCCCCGGAGCACTGCTTAAAAGTTCAAAATAATAAAAATATATTATATTCAGTTCATTTAAAACACAAAATATTCTTTAAAAAAAATTTAATTATTTATTTTTTCAATGCATTGAATATACATATATTTAAAAAAAATATGTCTTTTTTAATCTCTTAAATAATGTTAAATTTATCATTTTAATCTCTTAACTTGTTACCATTTCCCTTCTATTAATTTCAAAAAGCATTTTTAATTCTAGTGGAACAATATTGATCATAGCAATGCATGCTACTAGATCCTCCATACAACTGGCATTAAAAAGTTTAATAATATTTAAAATTATATGAAAAAAGATGTACAAAGTAATAACAATTTATATTTATAATTGATGAAACATAACCGATTATATTATGAAGTGTAAAATATAAGAAGCATGTAAGTGAAAACTCAATCAATCTGATCCTTAATCGACTGGTTAATCAATTACCAGCATTGTAGATATCATTTACAAAGCAAAATTATCCGAAAATGCAAACTGTATTTACTAGCTAGCAATAGCCGCAGAAGATTGAGCAAACATATAGTTATTTGTCTTTGTATAGAACCGAATTTGAGCCGCCGTGTGAGAGGTTCCATTGACACTGCTGTTGCCGGTGCAAATTGTCTTACAAGAAGGGCAAACCGTAAGACCGGCCACCGGAAGCTGCGTATAATTAAACGGTTCCGCCATTGTTTTCATCATTTTGAGCTCTTTCAACTCCTCTTCAAGCCTCTTGTTTTCTTTTGTTAGAGTTTCATAACATTTCTTCAGTGCTTCACAGTTCACTTCCGTTTGTTTCAGCTTTGTCCTGAATATTTGTAAAAAGTAGAAAGAGGGGTTAGATAATAATTTCTAACACCTCTGAAAAAAGGTGTGTCTATGTCTAATTTAGAAATATAATAATAAAAAGAAAATTACAACCTTGCCCTCCTATTTTGAAACCACACCTCCACTTGTCTCGTCCGTAGATTCAGCTTCTTTGCCAATTCTAGCTTTTTCTTCTGATCATCAAAATAGCAATAAATGTTGATGACTACTATCATAATCATATTATATAGTAATTAATTTGTTTAAAAAAAACTATAATACCGGATTAAGGGTAGAATGGTCTTTGAAGGTATCTTCCAAAACCATGGATTGTTCTTTGGTAAGCCTAAGTTTCTTCTTGGTGGAGTTTCCATTTTCATCAACATCGAAATCAACAAACGGAACCTTCTCTGCAAGGTCGTGTACTTGATGATCATCTCTCTCCCTCTTGATGATATTAATGGAGTTGGAAAACGAAGAAACTTGCATGGCTGTAGAGTTAGAGGCATCTGATTCAATCTTTGCGGTTACTTGATTATTTTTCTCATCAATATTATTGAGGGATCCTATTCCTAACGTAAGGGAATATTGATATGCTTTTGAGTTAGTATATGGATCCTCCATCTTTTTCCTTTCGCTTTGTTCATGGAGGCCAAGACCAAGACAAAGAGAGATATCAAAATTCATGGTGTTCATCAGAATGTTGAGTATTTAGTTTTGAGCAGTGTATTGATTGCGTTCATCATATATATACAATGAAAAAAAAAGTGGTAGATGACAAAAGATTAGAGAATCGTACGTGGGAGTGGGAGGGTATGAATATGATTGGGTGGGGGGCTGCTTTATCTATTTATTAAGCAATAATAACTTTGAAATAAGTCATCATAAGGACTAAGTATTCTAGAATGTACCATTAACTTTTTTAATAGATGTAATTTTAAAATATATTATTTACTAAGATGACCACTAATCTTTTTATAATTCTGTTTTTTTACCTTAGTTCTTTAGGGTGGGAGTATTGGATTCGTAAAAAGATAAGCATTGAACAAAACAGTACAATATAAATTTTTGAAGTACTGAACAATTTTTTTACCTTGTACAATATTTGATGGATAATTGACAGAACAAATAAAATAAAGTAAAATTAACTACAACAATATTTATAAATATAAATATTAGTAGAGGAGAAAATGAGAGAGTATTTTTGACTGAAAATAAAAATGATTTTAGTATTTTAATTAAAGACAAAAGAGTATTTTCATATATTAAATATTTATATGAGAGAGAGAGAGAGATATTTTTAATAAAAAATATAAAGGCATTTTTATATTTTAAATAACTTATATCAAAGACAAAAATATTTTCGTAAATATTAAAAGAGGAAAGAGAGAGAGTATTTATTTAATAGAAAACAAATGAATATTTTTGTATTTCAAATAAATTGTACTAGTGACAAAATCATATTTTTGTAATATATATATATATATATATATATATATATATATATATATATATATATATATATATATATATATATATATATATATATATATATATATATATATATATATATATATATATATATATATATATATATATATATATATATATATATATATATATATATATATATATATATATATATATATATATATATATATATATATATATATATATATATATATATATATATATATATATATATATATATATATATATATATATATATATATATATATATATATATATATATATATATATATATATATATATATATATATATATATATATATATATATATATATATATATTATTTTGGATTGGGGCGAGACCTGCCCTGCAGTCCTGCAGGCCCAACACAATACTACATTGGGGAGGCCTAACAAGGCTCAATTTCTCCTTTGTCGGACACGCATCTCAACAAAGTTTCTCAGTCAGGCAGATAATTACCAAGCACGAGGATAGCTCACGCGTCCTCCCCACGTCTCCACGTGTTCCCCGCGCGGGGACACGTCATTAGACAACTATCCACATCCGAAAGAACTGGTCAGTCCACCTTCCGAAGATCACAGAGAAGTTGATCCAGGGCGAAGACCATGTGCTGGTATTTCCTACGCCACATAAGCCCGGGCAGTTACTTGTATTGGACCTTGCAATCCAGCCCAATGTAAAGTAGTTGTTGGCCCTGCGCTGGGGGCACATTATAAATACCCTCTTTCACTAGAGGGTCAGGTATTCTATTTTCTACACCTATTATCTCTGTACTTGCACTTTCTAACTCTGTTACTCACTTAAGCATCAGAGTACCTTACAGGTACACCCCCTCCTCCTCCACAACACCGGTGATCATAGGAGCTCACGATGCGTGGCAGATTGCTGATTCCTTTCTAATCAAGTAAGATCAGTGACGCCGTCTGTAGGAAGCCTTTGCTCCCCCGTTCTTTCTCTTATAAAAGCGTAGAAGCTCAAGAACTAAAGCAACATCTAACTTTCGTTTAATCATGGCTAGCCTACGCAACGACAACGCTCGAGAAAACACATTCGTCCCTTTCACCAATGGTGACGACCACGATCCCAATGTGACTGTTCACGTCAAGGAGGGCGACTTCAGAGACGGGCACACCGCCTCTCCCTCCTCGGAAGACGTGACCTTCAACTCCGCCACCTCTTTGATAGCCCGACTGTCTACCAGCCTATCCTGGTGCCACCTAGCGCCGACCCCGCCATAGTGACCCTGTTCACTGCGATCAACCAGACTAACATGATGATCTTTCAACAGAATGAGCGCATAAGGATGCTTGAGAAGAACTGACAATCACGCTCTCCTCTGCGGAGACATCGTCGCCCCATCTCCAGCAGCCCTTCTCCTCCTCCGCAGAGGACGCGACGCAGCGACTCTCGGAGCCCTTCTCCCCGACCTATTGGGCGTTTCCCTCGCATGGAACGGCCTTAGCCAGTGGTCTTCAAAAAGCAAGACCGCTCACCTCCCCCGAAGGAGCGACGCTCCCTCGTGCAGAAAAGGAACAAAGCTGAAGGAGGAACCGAGAAACCAAAGAGTCACCCGAGGAGTCCTCCCGGACGAAATAAAAACAATCTCAGTGACCTTTTCCCTTCTCGGCCACTAGTCAGGAGCGACGAGGATGACCAACGCTCACCACTATCTAGGGCCATCAGGGAGACTTTATTGCCCGTCGGGATGGAGAAGCCCCCTCCCTTGGCGACATACGATGGCACAACCGACCCGGACGACCACATAGAAAGCATTGATGTGATGCTCGACTATCGGAACGTATGGGAAGCCATCAAGTGCATGCTTTTTCCCACTATCCTGAAGAAGGGTGCCATGACGTGGTACAAAAGCATAGCGCCCGAGTCCATCACCTCCTGGGGAGAACTGAAGAGGCAGTTCTCCAGGAACTTCATAGCTGTCGGACGCCATCCAAAGATAGAAACAGCCCTGGAAGCCATCATCCAGGGAAGGAACGAACCTCTTTGGGATTACATAGAGAGGTTCAACCGAGAAACTGCCAAGGTCGCCACCTCGTACGACATGAAGAAATTCCTGATCGATTGAGGACTGCGTCCTCGTACCGAATCCGCCAAGATCGTCGGGGTCGAACGATCCCGCACCTTGAACACTCTTCTCCTCAAGGCCCAATCATACATCTACTATGAAGAAATATTGGCCGCTACGACGCCCGCGACACGTGGTATCAAGAAAGCATCTGGGGCACCAGGAATGAGGATGTCGCTGCTCCTCGAAGAGGCGGAGAAAGAAGAAGAGAAGATCGGCCCCGAGAACAGAAAGGGCCAGCAGGCCGATTCACCGAGTACATTCTACTCATAGCTCCCCGCAGCGCATCCTTGTCGAATGTATTAACTCTGAATTTCAGGGAAGTGGTGTCCGTTTTCCAAAACCTACACCCTCTAAGCTCAACATCGACAAATCCAAATACTTCAAATTCCATCGGAGTCATGGACACGTCACAGAATATTGCATCCACCTCAAGGATTCAATTGAGATTCTGATTAAGGAGAGGCAGGTGAAACAGTACACCCGGAGAAATGAGGCTCCTCGACAGGAGACCCGTGAGGCCAAAAGGATATAGGAGGTATCACCCCCTCTAGAGAAGCCGGACTGCAGGTCGCCCTATGTGTCTCCTGGCCAGAAGAATTCTTCTTTCCGGGCAAGTCTAACACACCGCTGTCTGCCCGAAGTCCTTGGGAGGATTTCCCCGCCGCCTTAGTAATATCCGGTGGGGGGCCCAACAAGCTCTCAGTCGGGTCGGTCAAGAGAAAGTTCGAGGATCAGATTGGAAAAAGCTCAAAGACGAACGCTACCCTCGACAAGTTTAATGGTCAATCGAACCCGATTACCTTCTACCTCGAGGAGCTTCTCGCGGGTGCGCCCAACTCTAGCATCCCCCTCTTGATTAGGGCCTAGATGGCAAACTTCGACGTGCACCAAATCCTAGCCGACCAAGGGATTTCGGTGGACATAATATACACCCATCTGTTTACGACCCTCCAGCTCGACGAGAGCCACCTGACCCCGCATGTCTGCTTTGGTCAATAGAGTTTCAACAACACCACCACAAAGCCTTGGGGATACATGGAGCTACTCGTCACATTCGGAGCCGAGGAGACCGTCAGGCAAGTAAAGGTCCACTTTTTGGTGATCGAGTGCCCTTCTCTGTACCAGTGTATCCTGGGAAGGCCGACTTTAGCTGAACTGACCGTAATGCCATATAAAGTACACCTGAAGATGAAGTACTACACGGTCTCCCTTTTGTTTCTGTTAGCAGGTAAAGCTTTAGATAAACACACCATTAGATTAGAACAACAAGAGGGGATTCCGTTGAATACAACAGACTCGAGGGATGTTAATACCTTCCTCTCGCATAATTGATTCCCGAACACAACATTTGGTTGTGAGAACATATCTTCTCCCTTTTGAGGTTTCTTCGACCGTTTCCTTTCCCCCATCGAGATAAATAACGTTCGGTGGCGACTCTGTTTTTCCGCGTTCCGACAATCACTATTCACCGCCCAAATTTTTTTTCTTTTCGTCCGAATTTCTAAAACTTCTGATTTTCGCGGTAAATGCAATCTCTAAAATATATTTTCTTTCTCTTCATGAACAAATATTTTAAGGCACATTTACAACAATGTTGTTGTCCAATCCTTTATTTTTTAGTCGATGAAACACATCCTTAATGTTAAAAGGAGAATTATCAATTACTATTGAATTAACACTTTCTTCCTTTATCTTGTATTGTATAAAAATGACAAGTTGTAATTGATAGAGTTAGAGTTTGACCTAACTCAACCCTACAAAACCGGTTGGTAAGGTGAGGGGTGTCACTCTATATAAACCCTTTGTATATTTTATCTTTAACCAATGTGGGACTTGTGTTTTTCCCAATACATCCCCTCACGCCCAACACTATTGGGCATGGTGCATGGATATAAACGGTGGGTGACCCGAATTATCGATATATAAGACTTGGTTTTTTCAATACAACCCCTTGTGTCCAAATTTTTTTGGGTTTGGTGTGTATTTATAAATGATGGGTGGCCCAAAATCGATAGGCTCGTGATACCATGATAGAATTAGAGTTGACCTAATTCAACCCTACAAAACCGGTTGATAAGTTGAGGGATGTCACTCTATATAAACCCTTTGTAGATTGTATGTTTAACCAATGTGGGACTTAAATTTTTTCCAATATTAATCATTTTCTATATATGGTAAGATTAAAAATATATTAGAACAAACTATATTCTATAAGATTGAAGTCCGACATGCTAAAAAAAACTTTAAATTCTAACTAAACTTTTTTTAAATAATTTTTTATTCATAAACTGTCTTACAAAATACCTTTTATAACACTTTTATATGATTGAATTTAAGGATGAACGGTTAACTTTTACATTGATTATAAATAAAAAAAAAATATTGAATACAATAATGAAGATTCATGTATTTGATAATTTAAAGTTTTGGATAGAGATATGATTCCAAAGTTTATTGGTTCCTAAATATTTAGTTTATTGTCCCTTTCGATGCTTATCAGATTCAATAATAAGTTATATCAAAGTCATTTCTTGCTAGAGAATTTAGAGATGTTGGAACTACATTAATAACGATTAATCAAAAGATACATGCTCAAGAAATTATTATATATAATTTAGACGCGGAAATCAAGCATGTAAAGAATTAAAGGATCAATAAGTTGATTTTAGAATACATGGATTCATTGAGAAAAATCCCTCTGACGGTAATCATAAAAGTCAGAAGTTAATAGTTTTTCTGGTTCTTCCTCAATCGGTACTCCTTATGCCTCAAATTCTCTTCAGATGAGGAGAAGAGATCATTTGTTTATGTACGGTATATTGGGGACCATAACATATATATAGTGTGATGACCGATTAGGGTTCCCATTATTCTCAAATGGGTCATCCTGACATTCACTCATATTTGAGCCCATATCAAATATTTAGTTAGTTAATTAATTTCTAAATGAAATCTAAATAGCCTTTTAACATTATTTAATCACTTAATTATTTAAGACACTTTATTTGATAAAATAGATAATATAATTAAATAAATATATTTGATCACATATTTATTGGAATACTAATATAATACTAAATTATTAAAATATTCTAACAAACTCTCACTTGACATATATCTTAACAATTATATCATAATTCTTTAGGCGCGCATCCGAATGCTATTTATCTTTAGATTTCAACTTTATAATATGGTTCACCTCATACATCAATAATTTGACCATCACGGCTATCATCACTAACGTGTAATGTGACGGAACCCCGACGACCACAACATCAACGTACTTGATGACATAGATCGATGTGGATGAGTGACATGAAAATTTCAGGGAATGTGATCTCTAAATTATGCATATTTCCAACTGGTCTTACTGGAGTATTTAGTGAGATCAAACTAAAGTTCCTTAGGTGCAATTCAAAATTACAATATTTGTACATAACAAAAACAAAACTTGCTATTATTATACAATAGTACCTCATAAGTTTTTATTTCTGCAAAAAATTAAACATAATATAAAGTTTATACCAAAATAAAACCAAAGCATAGAACATAGAAAATTAAGGGAAAAAAACACCTACTAATTTAAGGCAATCTCAAAACCAAGATCCATATGAGCAACATGCCCATGAAAAATCTTAGGTGCTAAACATTTGGTTACTGGATCAACTAACATTAAGTCTGTCCCTATATGTTATATCAAAATTTGTTTCTCATGACTTTTTCTTTCACAACAAGATACTTGATATCGATAAATTTCAATTTTGTAGAAGTCATATTATTGTTGGAGTAGAGCACAACTTCACTATTGTTACAATAAACCTTCAAGGGCATTTCAATGCTCTACATGATGCGCAGGCTTGTGACAAATTTTAGCAGCAAAATTGCATGATTTAATGCCTCAAAGCAAGCCAAAAACTCTGTTGCCATGATGGAGGGAGCCACTAAAGTCTGTTTCGAATACTTCCAAGAGACGGCCCCTCCAGCCAAGAGAAAGATATAACCAAATGTGGAACGTCTACTATCCAGGCATCCAAAAAAATATGATTTAGAATTCCTAATTATCTCCAAGTTATCTGACTTCTGATAAGTGAGCATGAAGTCTCTTGTTCTTTTCAGGTAATGCATTACACGCTTTACTGCTATCTAGTGCCACATACCAAGGTTGTTTAGATATCTACCAAGAACTCCTACGATGAATGCTAAGTCGGGACAGGTGCAAACTTGAGCATACATAAGACTCCCGGCTGCTGAAGTATATGAAACCTTATGCATTTATTCCTTTTCAAGATCCACAGTGGGGTACTATTTGAGACAAAATTTGTCTCCTCTAGCAACGAGTTTGTCTCATGGCTTACCATCTTTCATGGAGAATCTATCCAGAACTGTATCAATATAGCTCCTTTGTAACAATCCTAAAATACCTCGAGAACGGTCTCTAAGTATTTGAATTCCTAAGAAAAATGAGGCATCCCCAAGATCTTTCATCTCAAATTTATTTGTGAGAAGTCTCTTAGTTTCGTGCAATGAGCCTATATTGTTGCTTGCCAAAAGGATATCATCTACATATATTACCAAGAAAATGAATTTACTCCCACCAAACTTTTGGTATACACAATTATCAACCGAGTTAGCCTCAAAACCAAATGAGAGTGTTACTTGATTAAATTTGTAATACCATTGACGGGAAGCCTATTTAAGGCCATAGATGGATTTCATGAGTTCGTAAACTATAGACTTTAGGTCTCCTAACACAAAGTTTCTGGTTGCACCATATATATTGTCTCTTCAATGCTTGCATTTAGAAATACAGTCTTTACATCCATATGATGCAACTTTAAATT